>ML777809.1:1207485-1255907 GCA_009831015.1 Picea engelmannii
ATCTACTTGGTCTAATATGTCGTTAGGTAAAAGTGTGTTTCTTTAGTATGCATTAGTATGCATTTGTAGTTAGGAAATCCGACGGTCACGATATGTTCCCGACATAGAGTGATCCGACGGTTCATACTCTCCTCGTTCTTAACAGCCATTGATTCATGGATTAACACCTAATTGGTCCATGATCTCTATTTAAAGAGAATGGAGGGTCATTTGCCAATGATCGATTGTGAGAAACTCTCTCGTAAAATCTCTCTGTAATCTTTTTCTTTGCATTAATAAACTGCTCCAAGTGGTCGCGTTGGCTGGGGCCGTGGATGTTTCCCCGTAGGGGTTTTACCACGTGAAAACATCGGTGTGTTGATCTTTGATCTGGTTATTGGAGTGGTGACTGAAGGTGTTTGTCCTCTGTTGGAATACCTGTGTTGTCGAACACCCTTTAATGGTGATGGAGCTCAAGGATCTCTAGTACACCGCCTTTAAAGTACCTTTGATGGAATTTCATGCATTTATTGAATCGAAGGGGGTTGAGTTTGTCACATTTAAAAACTCACACAACTATTGAAGGAATATATGTGAAGATTGTGCAAACCACCAACTATCTAGTCACACAAATGAATAAATACCCATTTTCCATAGTTTTGGTTGCTCTGTTAAGGTGGTGTATAATTTCCATGTAGAATCACTTTGTTATGTTGTGTTGATTACATTTCGGGTGATCATCTGTATAGATCTGTGAGCGATTTTTAGGTGATAACATTATTAATCAATAGAGATCACTACAAGAAAAAATACATAGATTATTGATATTGTTGTGGAGTTATGAGTCACTATGGCATGCTATATTTACCTACATAATTATTTTTCTCATATACTATGTTATCTCTCCACCCCTCTTGGCTATTGATCTACTAAGGAACATGAAATCTCTAAAATAGGCATGTAACACATTTCCCTCTATTCTATTAGAGCTTGAACTCCCTTTCTTGTCCATTAGATTTAGGGTTTTGGATTCTTTGATGATTCTAGAAGTCTATAGTACTAGATTCCCATACATTAATAACTCAACATGGATAAATCATGGTGAGTTCATGTGGCTTCCACTTGGACTTATAGGGCATAATTGGATTTTTATCTTGTTGGACACATAATTTTTGCATATGGACTTTGTTTGAGGCAATTGATCCACACTTGGAAAACAATCAACCTATAAAATGTAGTGAGGATCTCCAAGACAATTGTTCTCTACATCAAAGACAAACACATCTCTCTAAAACCCTAAGAAGTAAGATGAGTGGGACCCTTACTTTGTTGCAATGAAGGGACAATTTACGTTCTATGGTCAAAATAATCATTTCACCATAGAATAACTTCCCGAAAGTTAAAAAACTTTGGGATACATGTTGTTGAAATTAACCCCTCACCTCTCCACAACCAATCTCATGTGTAATGACCATCCTCCATAAACTTGTCGTTGTGAAATATGCATGACCAATGATTTTTCTTGGCCTTAGATCCCTTGGAATTCATCACAACTTTTGTTCTTGGTGCCATAAATTTTATAACTCATAGAGGAGAATATGCGGAATACTTTTGAAGAATTAAGTAATCCTTCTTGTTGGTCCTAAGGTCTACACATGACTTCTAAAAGGCAGAGCTAGGCCACCTCAAGTGTTGAAATGATTGGTTTTTTATAATTTTGGTTTGTTGGTCAGCTGAGAGATATGTTTTCAAGAGAAGAGACCTGGTTGGATTATTCAAAAATATCATTATAAGGTTTCCCTTAGCTAGTGGCATGCAAATTTGGTGAGCAGGTAAAGATTAGAATAATAAAAGAAAGGAAATACAAGCAAGCATACAATTTGTTTCTTGTTGTATGAAATTTCAGACTTAAAATAATATTCTAGATCTAAAACATGTATCTTGACACAAATCATCCAAACAAGGTTGTATTACAATAAAATATTTACTGAAAACAATAGTTGAAATCAAGTTGCATAGAAATAAACAATTCATTGAAAAAATAGTTGAAAGGAAGGGAAACAACATTTTGCATACATTTCCAATTTGCATCTAGATAAGATTAAGAACACACATAATATTTGAGAAGAAAACACAATCTATCACCAAAGATTATATTCACCGAGGTAGGAAACTTAACAGTCTTATGCTTTAGGTCCCAACCAAAATTGTGATGCTTGATCTCCCAAAAAATGAACCTTTTTACATTCATAGATCTATCTATTGATCCTCATCAAGAGGAGGTTTGATTACCTATCTAGGATCTCAACTCTGAAGTTCAATCTTTAGATTTCAATCAAATCCTGTAGATACAACTTAATTTTTACTACCTAATTACAATGTGTAAGTATTTCTTCAAACTGAGTGGAGTTGGGTTGATGTGTCAATTCATACTCCTCATCAATGTGAACTTAACAAAGAACATTGTTTTTATAAAAAAATATCAACTTATTACAAGTGGGAGCATTACCTCTAACTACATCAAAACAAAACTCTATTAGTGAAACTATAATTAACGCTAATAATTGAAGTGGAAAAGATCCATAAAATAATTCTTCAAAAGTTGTATCTAGAATTGAATTTTCATTGATTCCCATGTACGCCAATAACTGGAGACAAACCTTTAACACTAGAACAAAACTCACCCAAAATTTAGTGAATTTATGGGAAAAACGACCTCAAATATCTCTTTGATTCTCCCAAACCATGATACCCGTGTAAAACCTGAGAGAGGATTTTGTGAATGGACCTATTCCCAACAAAAAAATATTCATTTTTTAAAACCTCACGTCCACCTATTCGGAAAGAGTGCCCAAAGACAATGACTAAAACAAGGAAAAACAAAGCATTTGGCAAATTTCTGGGAAAAATGGCCTCAAACCGTGATACTTGTGTAAACAATGAGAGAGGATTTTGTGAATGGGATTGTTTGCAATGAAAACCGTTTTCATTTTTTGAAAATTCACCTCCAGTTGTTCAGAAGGAATGCCGAAATCCAATGACTAAAACATGGAAAAACAAAGTATTTTAGAAAATTCGGGCAACACCTTTTGATGTTTGTTCTGCAGCTTTTGATACTTTCCTTGTAATTTTGCATGTCGTAATTCAAGTTTTTGAGTTGGTTTTTGCATGGTAGTAGTCAGAGGCTTATCCTCAGAATGTCCAGGGGACAGTGGGCCTGCTAGGCTGGCCTGTTCTTTTTCTTGTCTGATATGTACCTTGCCACTTTCCTTTTCTCTATGTTTTGTTGTAGAAGACCTTAATTGTCTTTGAGGAATCTCCTCCATTTGTGGAGTGATGGGTTTTTCCTTCTCAAATCGGGATCCTCCTTTTTTTAGGCGTGGTCTTATTTTTAGTTTGTTGGGTAGCTTTCTATGAACACCTAGGTTCAGGAGAAACCCTAGTTGCTTTATTATCCTCGTCCCTTTGTCCTTCTGGTCGTGGATCAAATTATTTTTCTTATTTTTTTTTATCAGTTCCTTGTTCTTCTTCCTTATCTCGTGATATGTCGATGAAATGCAGAGAGAATTCCCCTTCATTCTTATTTAATCCATAGGATGGAGATCCCCTAGCTCCAATCAGGGTTTCAGGTGTTTTGTTGTTGTAGATTTTAGTAGGAAACTTACCCTTTTAAAACCATATTTCACCACTAATCAGAAGAGAGAAGGCCCCAACAATAAAATGATTTGTAATATGAATGGTGGTGTCCCCGAGTTGGGTTTGAAACCCATAGAAATTATGAGCGAGGAACAAGCCCACTCATGTGTGATGCCCATTGAAAGTGTAGATGAAATCAAACCAATCTACTCTGATGAATATGTCTCTTATTTCTGGAATGGATTCAAACAGTTCGAGCCCTTGTGGCTTTGTTCGGTTCAATTGACAGTTCTCTCGGCGAGACACCATTGCATTCTAGTTGCTTATGCTGGAAGTGATGACCAATGTATGCGTTCTTTTGGGTTCCTTTACCACCTGCAATAATTATTACACATGACCCTACAATAATAACAACTCAAGGCATAAACATGCATGATCCTTAGCATGAAGTTTGTAATGCTTGTTAAACTGGTGGAAACATGTATGATCGCGAGCACACAAAGAGATGCAAACACATGCAAGGCACCAACACACCTTTATTCAAACTTTTAAATATTTTCTAAACGTTAAAACTCATAAAGCAACGCGTTTTCTGTTGTTTGCAAGAATAGGGGCATTCTTGCAATCAATATATTTTTGCATCAAAATGCCTAAGTTAACCTGTTTGCAAACCAATAGTGACATAACCATGGTGATGTGTCTTTTTCAATTCAAATCATGACTTGTATTAACCTTATAAAGAGCAAGGAAATGATGAAAAACAAATAAAAAGATAAAACCAAATTAAAATGACTCAACACACCATTGAAGAGAAACTAAGTAAAATCTAGGTTGACAGATGGATGGGATGATAGAGGAATAGAAGGAATAGGTGTAGACCTAGGATTTAACATCAAATCCAAATGGGGATAGGACTTCCCTGTGAGGTGTTAAGAACAACATATTGTGTGCCTTAGTTCTTTATTTCTTCCACACTCAATCTATTATGAAAAACATTTGCAACATGCAAACCAAACATTGCAAGATGAAACAAACCACTCTGCAAGAAAAATGAAATATGAAAATCCCCATCTCTTGTACAATGCCACATCCATTGCGTGATGGAGTCTTATTTCCGATCTATTGTATAAAAAAACTGAAACATGAAATGCTCGAATGACGAGCTTATTCAACACACCCCTACTCTACTCAGCTAAAAACCAAGTAGTCATGTGTAATCAGATTTCCAGTGAAGCCATATGAGGAACTCATTAACAAGATGAAAGTGAAATCCATATTTAAGTACGAATATGATAATAGAAATTGAAAAATATAGCAACAACTTACAATCTTGAAGCCCATACTTAAATTTTTCAAATTATTGCTTCACAAAATGAATGACAAAAAATTCTTTAATCCAATTTGACTTCATATAGACTGCTACATGATCTTCAAAAACATGAGACCCATACCTTGCTGGATAAGTAGCAATACATTCTTTAATTTGACTTGCATGGTTGATTTGGTCTTGCTAGGATTCTTCTATTTTTGTATGAAAGATGTCATATTCAGGCTTGAAGAAATCTTGAATATGTTGCTCAATATTTTCAGAAGGAAGGAAAAATACTTGTTCATCACCTTCAACATTACTTTCCTCATAATCATCAAACAATGGAGGATCATTAAATACAAAGGCATGCTCAAGTTCCTTTCGAATAATAATTTATGTATGAGACTTTGTAACAGAAAATGGCTGAGAAGAAAATTGATCTTGCAGAGTAAGCACATCTTCATCATATTCAAGTCGATCAAAATTTTCAGAAGAGGAAAATACTACTTGTTTCTCATGTAAATCATCATCAAAGTCATAATACTCATCATAAATAGGTGCATCAAAAAGTTGTGCATCTCGTAAAGAATGATTTAAAACAACATCTTCATTTTCCTTCAAAGGTTCATCATTTATTTCACTGTAACCTAAAGTAGCATACTTTTCAAGGGTATGATGATGCATGAATAATTCCTTATCTCGAACATAATCAATCATATATTATGTAGAATATACCTTTTGAGCCAATTCAAAAACAATTGTTTGCTCATAATCTATTCAACAACCTTCATCATTGTGATATGTTGGTTCGCCAAGTCCAAGAAATGGCTGCTGAAAATTTCCAGAAAGAGTTGCTTGTGTTTGGCCATCAACATTGATTTCTTCATATTTAATCGAATCTTTATAAGAACATAGAACAATAGATTCATCATAAAAACAACTAACCGAGACATCTTAAATAATGGAAAATGTATCCAAAGCATTGTTATCATTAATTTCATCATTAATGTAATGCCCAACATTATCTTTCTGGACAAAAGAATTAGAAGAAAACTCATATGTAACTGAATCTTCCTCCACTCCTTCAATGGAAATATTCCTTTCATTTTCACTACTAGAAGAATTAATAATTAATTGTTGAATATAAGATTCAAATTGTTCACAACAGTGTTCAAAAAGTAGGTTAGCTGAAAAATGTTTCTTGCAATGATTATGAAAGGCAGCTTGAAAATCTTTTAAAGAAGATATACTAGAAGACGATAAGGATACAAACCATTCCTGTGCCTCTCCATCTAATGAGTACATGAAAATTTTCATTAATACAACCTCATGATGTATACCCAACTGATCCATGACTTCATGGAATTCAAGTAAATGATCTGCATGGTTATCATCTCTATCTTCTCTAAATTTGGGCAAGTAATCACCCCACTCATCTATAGTAGCAAAAACATTTGGAAAACCAGGAACAATGGAGAAATTAAGAGGAGAAAACCTCTGAGCCAAGATGACTTCCATCTGAAAATATGACTTCTTGAAACTATGGAGTCGCCATTGGACTCTTTAACCATGGAGTCGCCAGGTAAATGATTTGCAATCTGAATGTGTTTGGATTGTTTTCACCATCAAAAACCAAATCTCATCGTTGTCGTTCTCCCAAGGAAAGATGCTTAGTTACTCTGTTCCCCAACAACAACACCAGAAGATGTTGGTCCTAAGTTCTACACCTGACTGCTAAAGGGCAGAGCTAGGCCACCTCAAGTGTTGGAATGATTGGTTTTTATGAATTAATATTGTTGGCGAGCTAATAGATAGGTTTCCAAGGACAGGGATGTAGTTGGAGTGCTCAACAATATCAATATAAGGTTTCCCTTAGTTGGCGGCATGCATTTTTGGTGACCAGATAGAAATAAGAAGAATAAAACAAATGCAATACAAACAATCATACACCTTGTTACTTGTTGTATGAAATTTCAGATTTGAAATAATATTTCAGATCCAAAACATGTACCTGGACACAAATCATCCAAAGAGGTTGTTTTACAATAAGTTATTCACTGAAACAATAGATGAAATTAAGTGGCATGGAAATAAATAGTTCATTGAGACAATAGTTGAAAGGAAAATAAATAATACTTTGCATACATTTCAATTTGCATCTAGATAAGATAACAAGACACACAAGGTTTGAGAAGAAAACATAGATTGCCACCAAAAACTTATATTCACCAAGTGGGAAACTTAACAACTTTATGCTTTAAAGTCCAGCCAAAATATTGATGCTTGATCCCTCTAAAAAAATCCGAACCCCCCCTCCTCCTTTTTTGCATTCAGATATCCATTTATTTATCCATCAAGAGGATTCAAATCCCTATATCAGATCTAAGGTATGGAGTTAAACTCTACATTACATTCAAAATTGTAGATATCAACTTGACTACTACTCCCTAATTACAATTTGTAAGTGTTTCTTCAAACTGAGTGGAGTTTGGTTGATGTGTCAGTTCATAAATCCCCATCAATTCGAACTTAACAAAAACATTATTCTTATCGAAATAAAATAACAACTTATTACAAGTGGCATAAATACCTCTAACTAAACCAAAACAAAATTCTATTAGTGCAACTGGAATTGATGCTGATAATTGAAGTAAAAATATGCATACAAAAGTATTCATAATTTGTAGTTGGTAGTTGACTTTGCATGGATTCCCACGTACACCAAAAATTGGAGACCAGCCTTGAATACTAGAACAAAACTCACCCATAATTTGGCGATTTTATGGGAAAAACGACCTCAAATATCTCTTTTATTCTCCCAAATAGTGATACCTGTGTAAAAATTGAGAGAGGTTTTTGTGAATGGGCCCATTCCTGAAAAAAACTCTTTCTATTTCCAAAAATTCATCTCCATCTGTTTCGTAAGGTGAGCCCAAAGACAATGACTAAAACAAGGAAAACATAATCTAATGAATTTTTGGGAAAATGGCCTCAAATATCTCTTTTATTATCCCAAACCGTGATACCTATGCAAAAACAAAGAGAGGTCTTTGTGAATGGGCCTGTTCCTAACAAAAACCTCTTTTGGTTTTCAAAAATTCATCTCCATATGTTTGGAAGGCGTGCCAAAAGACAATGACTAAAATAAGGAAAAACAAAGTATTTCAGGAAATTCGGACGCCTTGTTTCCTCTACAACTTTTGATACTTTTTTTGTAATTTTTCATGTTGCACTTTAAGCGTTTTATTTTTTTGTTGCAACTCTTGATTTTGTTGCTTCATTCTAACACTCTGCTAACTAATGGTTTCCACCCGTTGTTTATTATCCTCCATCTCCTCTACTTTAGGTTTGGTCTTTGTTTTTACTCTGTTTTCATTTTTAATTTCATGCCTTTCAACAACAACAAACTTTTTGAGGTCAAGGGAAAGCTCAGTTTTCTTTGGTCTCATCTCATACCTGGGTTTCTTCTTAGGTTTGTCATTAATGGTGTCTTTCACAGGTTCATGCACCATCAACATTTCCCCCCTTTTCCTATGGTTTGATCTCCTCTAAAAACTTCCCTGGTTGTGTATCAGCAATGTACTTTGTTTTCAAAACAATAGGTTTGACACCTGGGACCTGGTTCCCCTTTTTGTTTCTATTTTGTTTCAATGTAGATGACCTCAATTTCCTTCAAGTATTTTTCTGTTTTTCTGGAGTAATGGATCTTGCTTTATCTAATCGGGTTCTTCTTTTTGCAGTTAAGGTCTTCTCTTTAGCTCGTTGGGTTGCTTTGGATGAAATCCCAGGTTCAGTGGAAACCCTAGCTGCCTCTATTGATAATAGTGATTGCGGATATGCATTTCTTAGGGTTTAATTACCAACTGTAATAATAACCACACACAACCCTACAATAATAATAACTTGAGGCACAAACATGCATGATATTAGCATGAAATTTGTGATGATGGTTGAACTGGTGGAAATGTGCATGATCTCGAGTGCACAGGGAGATGCAAACACATGTGAGGTGAAAACACGCTGCTTTTCAAAATTTTAAATATTTAAAAAAAGTAAAACTCATAAAATAGCGCATGTTCTGTTGTTTGCAAGAATGGGGGCATTCTTGCAAACAATATATTTTTGCATCAATAGGCCTATGTTGACCTGTTTGCAACCTAGTAGTGATATAACTATGGTGATATGGATTATTTTAGTTCAAATCATGCCTTGAATTAAGCTTATAAAGAGAAAGAAACTAACTAGAAAACAAATAAAGGGTGACAAAAATCAAATGGAAATGACTCAACACATCATGAAGAAGAAAGACTAAGTAAAAACTAGGTTTCTTGACAAAGGATGGGTTGATTGGAGGAATAGAAGGAAGATGTGTAGGAATAAGATACAATATCTCAAATCCATCCGAAATTGTTATTCCATGAGTGTCTTTGAGAGAAATGGAAAATGGGAATATGAACCCAATACAAATTATTGTTGTAGAAAAAGAGTGGAATGAATCAACCAATAGAGAATTAAGCCAACACAAAGAGAAAGGGCAACTTCATAATTCGTATACAGATCATATGATAGTGTGGGTGAGATTAAATGTAGAACTGAGTAAGAAAATCAAACAATGAGGTAAAATCAACTTAGGCTTGTGCAAAAAAATGAACCAGTTGTGAGGTGAATCACCCAGGAAAGTGGGGATTAAGTCACCTAGGTAAGGAATTGGCCCAACAATGAGAAATTCGCCAAGAATAATTGAATTGACCTAAGGTGAAATGAAGTCGACCACAACAAATGTTGATTTGAAACAACAATAATAATTTTGGCCCAACAATGAGAAAAATCACCCTACGAATTAAAATTCGCTTAGAGAGGAAGAGAATAGCTCCAAGGAAAGAGAAAATCGCTAAGGAAAATATCAACAATATGAAGAAGGAATAATCTACTGAATTTAAGGATTTAGAAATAGCAACTCAGTTCTACAGATACAACAACTATTGTATTACAATCGTTGATCTCAATTGGTTAATAGGATGGATATATTAAGTCTCTAGAATGTTGAAATCAAACCATGGTTTGATAGAAAACTCAAGCATGATATCATAAGCACACATAATGAATTCTTGTCTCAATTATATATCAATTCAGGTGCATCGACACTCAACCATCTTTGCAGTAGCCTGCACATAGAGGCAATTCTAGTTGAAGAATTTATGTGAAATTTGCAAAGAGTGGATTGTCATGCTTCTTTTCTCTTGGGATCTCATTGAACTCAATAGATGAAAGTTTCGAGGTTCATGGCCATTTTGGTTATGAAAAAAATCAACAATAAATGATTTTAAACAAAAATCAATTGTAATACAATAATAAATGCTCAAATAAAATTGAGAAGACTACTAGGAATCATTGTATCATCACACAAATATCACATGGAAATAATTTAAACACACCTACGACACAAAAATTTACCCTAGAACCCAAATGGGAAAACCAACTTCGTATGGGGCTCAGTGTTTTCATTTTGGCAATCTGTGGTACAATGCTTTCATGGCTCTCTATGCCTCTCCTTATCTTGGCCAAAATACCCATGAAGAGAATGTGTGACAAAGGAAATATGGAGATTAGGGGGGTAGGGGGAAGGCCAACCAATGTGACCCTTTGCTTCCCATTCTTTAACCTTCTCTCTTATTCAATTTTTTAATTACATTTTATTTTCTATTTTCCTCTCACATTCTCATTTTTGTCTTATTACACTTTCACATTTACATTTCTTTACAAAGTTTTATAACCTTCGTCAATTGCCAAATTCCTTTGTAGGTATTGAGTCTTACTCCCATTCATTGGTTCAGACCTGTTTCAGATCACACCTCCCCATTGAGAGGATTTTTGTTCTCCAAAAACTCAAGGAAATCAATCTAGATCAATGTGCCTTCCTTCTACTTCTATGGAATGTGGCTCTAATTCTAGCTCTTAGCATCATCTCACCGACTCTGGCTATTGGCTCTAGCATTGGCTCACTTATTCTCATAATGAAGAAGTATGCTCACTGACTCTTAGCTTTAACCAATCTCCAAATATAAACTTTGGACTCAACACTCATTCCCATCTCTCTCTCTCTCTCTCTCTCTCTCTCTCTCTGTTTTGGATATGGTCCATCTTGGCAATCATGAAGCCAAGTTGAATGTTGGTCTTTGTGTGACCCCAACATGTTTCCATCATGAAACAAATCCTCAAGGGAAGTGTGGTTGCATTCCTCTTCTAGGATCAATTTTTTCTCGTCATGGAAACAAATCTCAAACTCTTTCTCATGCTTACAAGCATTTTATGGATTTCTCATGAACTCTTCTAAGGTCATTGACCTCCAAGCAAATCTCTTGCACATTTTCAAGATGTATTTCTTTTGATGAAATACCATAAATAAGAACTAGATTGTGATTTCTCTTGGATTCAACCTATTGTCCCTCTTGTTTTTGTTTCTTCCCTCCCATGCTATTATCTCTCCTTCAATAAATTCTATCCCTTAGACTAGAGATGTAGTCATCTCCTCATATTCCTCTATCTTCACTCTCCACAATCTTCTCTTGGCTACGTGATTGCTTGGGTGAAGCTCCAGATGAAGTCACCAACACTTTGCTTCCCAATGACCACTCAAATTGCAGTGGTGGAAATGTTTTTTGGCATCATTGTATGGATTTATAGTTATACTCCACTACATGTGCCTATGAGTTCGTTTTTGGATTGGAGAAGTCTCCATGTCCTTCTTCCTTTGAAAACATTCAAGATTGTGGCATACAACTTGCTTCTCCCAACAAGATGCCTCAATATGGCCTTTATTTCCACATAATGAGCATGCCTCTGTGTACCATCAATTGGTAGCATTACGACCTTTATTCTTGTAGCAGTGATAAAAAAGTGATGTCTTGTTTGCTGAAGACCTCTTGGTCTTCTTCTTCTTCCCTTGAATTTTTGTTTTTCTTCTTCTTTTGAGTGATGATACAAGCTAATTTTTCAATATCTTCTCATCTCTACCTTTCGTTAATTTGTCACAAGAATTCTGAGGTGGTAGTGGGATGCCACCTTCACTTATTGTCGCTACTCCTTCTCCTGATGAGTAGGGAAAATATGGAATGTATTTGGCCTTAACAAAAATGCTCTTCATGGTCATGGGATTTTCACTTCTACCATCAAATCCTAGCCCTTCATGCTTGACCCATGGTGTGGCTACAATGGGGATCAAGATGTCTTGCCTTCTCTTTTGTATCCCTTGTCCATCATAACCCATCTTCCTTAAGAGCTTGGAACCAATGCCTCTAGTGTGTTTCTCAAATTCACCAAGTTTCTCTTGAGGAGTATCTATGGAAGGTGAACTTACCAAAGGTCTCTCAGTCATGGTGTTGGATTTTGCAGTGGCCATGGAAAATGGCCCTGCTTCTTGGTGCTCCTAGACAACTGCTCAAAGACTTTCCAAGGCCTCATCCTCCTTTGATAACTCTTGTTCCAACTGTGCCATAATCTACACAAGCCTATCCTCTTGCCAACCATCCAAATACATGACCTTTTCTCCCTAGTGTGCAAGTTGAACTCTGTGCTCATCCCAATCTACCATGACTATAATGAAGGTTCCTTGGAATTCTTGAAACTTTTTCTTGAGAAATGGTAGAAATTTGGTAGAGGTCTCAAGGTGATTCTGCATCTCTACCATTCTCTGGTTGAACATTTGGACCCATTCCTTCAAGTGTTCATTCTCTTCAGCTGAGCATTGTTGGCCCATAGGTCTTCCAACTTGTCTCTGCTTGCTTTACCCATGCCGAGGTATGCAATGTTCTATTCGAATTCTTGACAACTGTCACAATCAAGGATAACTATTTTGATACAATCTGATTTGTAAATGCGGGACTTATAAACACTCGCTTCGCCAACACAGATCCTTTGCAAGTTAAAATTCTTCTTTCTATCTCATCTTTATCTCATCAGTGTACACAATGATATGTATTCTAGAGGCTACCAAGTCTCTATCCTATGCCTTATAAAAGGAGCTCTCTTCTTTTCTTGTCTACAAGGCCTCAATTGACCCTCTGTCTTGAGACTTGCCTCATTGGAATAACAAAGGTTGGCCTCACAAATTCGAACATTGAAATTTTTTGAAAGCCAATACTAACAGAAACAATCCACGTAGCTCGGGGAGCCATTAAGATATGGAATTGAAATATAAAAAAGAGCACAACCCCTTTTTCTTCTATGTAAACTCTAGAACATCCATATTGATATTTTGAAATTGTTATCTTACCAATGATTCACTTTTTAATGCTACTGTTTCATATGTTGGTGATGCAGAGGTCCAAACATAGAAGAAACAAAAAATAACAAAACACTAAACCCAATGGTGCCTTGAGTTCTAATCTTAACCATTCTACTAATCAAATATCGAACCGACATCTTCATACATGTCCCATTATGAAACATATTGTCTTGTTTCTATCAAATATTAACCCTGCACCTAGAGGACCTCTTCTCTAACCATTAAAATTAAATAGAGAGACAACCTATAAGCTCTAAAAGACTCATATGTTTCATATCATGTTGAGTGAATTATATTTTCCAACCATATCATAAGCTTACATCAAGTGCTCCTATATTGTGTATATAGATTGTTGATTCATACAGCTCAAATCCATATGAAATGGTTATTCCATGAGTGTCTTTGTGAGGAGTGGAAACTGGGAATATGAGCCCAATACAAATTGTTGTTGTAGCAAAAGAGTGGAATGAATTGACCAACAAATAATTAAGTCAACACAAGGAGCAAGGGCAGCTCCATAATTCTTATACAGACCGTTCGACTATGTGGGTGAGATTAAACGCCTAGCTAAGTAACAAAATCAAACAACAAGGTTAAATTGACTTAGGCTTGTGCAAAAAAATGACCCAACTATGAGGTGAATCACCTAAGCAAGTGGGGATTAAGCCATCCATGTAAGGAATAGACCCAACAATGAGAAATTCACCAAGCATAATTGAATCCACTCGAGGTGAAACGAAATCGACCACAACAAATGCTAATTCGACCCAACAATAAGAAATTCAGCCCAAAATGAGAAAATTGCCTCAACAATTAAAATTTTCAGAGAGGAAGAGAATATCTTCGATGAAAGATAAAATCAATAACGAAAATATCAATGGTCCAAAGAAGGAATAATCTACTTAATTTAAGGATTTGGAAATAACAACTCAAATGTACAAATGAAACAACTATGTTATTATAGTAGTTGATCTCAATTGGTTAATATGATGGAATGATTGGGTCTCTAGAATATTGTAATCAACCCATGGTTTGACAGAAAAAATCAAGCATGATATCATAATCACACATAATGAATTGTTGGCTCAATTGTATATTAATGTAGGTGCATCAACACTTACCCATCATTGAAGCAACATGCACGTAGAGGCAATTTGAGTTGAAGAATTGATGTGACATTTTAAGAGAGTGGACTATCAGGCTTCTTTTCTCTTGGGATCTCATTGAATTCAATAGATGAAAGAATCAAGGTTTATGGTCATTATGGTTATGAAAAAAATCAACACTAAGTGATTTTAAACAAGAATCAATTGTAATACAGTAAGAAATGCTCAAGTTAATTCACTAAGACTACTGGGAAGCATTATATCATCACACAAAGATCACATGGAAATAATATAAATACATATATGACACAGAAATTTACCCTAGAACCCAAATGGGAAAACACTTCGGATGGGGACTTAGTCTTTTCATTTTGGTAATATGTGGTATGGTGCTTTCATGGCTCTCTATGCCTCTCCTTCTCTTGGCCAAAATAACCCTGAAGAGAATGAGAGTGACGAAAGAAATAGGGAGATATAGGGGGTAGGGGAAAGGCCAATAGTCGTGACCCTTCATTTCCCATTGCTCAACATTCATTTTTTTAATTACATTTTTTTAATTACATTTTTTTTCTCGATTTTCCTCTCACATTCTCATTTTTGTCTTATTGGACTTTCAAATTTACTTCGCTTTACAAAGTTTGCTAGCCTTCATTAATTTCCAAATTCCTTTGTAGGTATTGAGTCTTACTCCAATTCATTGGTTTGAATCTATTTCATATCATAGGTTGTTAGAACCATCCCTCTACTTACCATCATCTTACAAGTATTCAAACTGGCCTGTCCACAATCAAAACCATTTTTTATTTTTTTTCAACATGAAATTTATCTTTCTGCAACACAATAACTTTCATGTTTGTTTCCTTGAAACTCATGCAAGTCCTATGACTAAACCATTATTCTTTCATGAAACTTGTGCATCTGTCTATATATAGACCCGCACAAGTCAGTTTACTTAATGTTTTTTGCAGTCATTTCATATCAGAGTCAGAACTAGGTGTTAGATTATAATTTTGAGTAAATTGTAAGATCACAATCTCTAGTATTTAGATTTATCCTTTCATAGTAATTATATAATCAAGATTGGTAGGGGGAGGAAAGAACAAAGTTTCTATTTTTTTCCTTTCCACATGGATGGCCAATTGTGTTATTGTACACATGAATTTTTAGATTAGAATTGCAAATCTTTAATACCTTGTTCTTTGTGGGACTTGAAGCAATATTTTGTCTTATTATGCTCTCTACTTTTCACTCTTGAGTGACCTTGGTAGATCATAATGGATAAGAGACTTCTTCAGTTATCTTTCAATTCTCAATAAACACTTATAAATTAACTAGTTGGAGAAATCACCCCAAATGTACATATCTTCATTTGTTTTGCAATACAATAATTAGGGAGTTAAAGGAAGTAAGGACTCCAAGTGTCCACATATTTTAAAATATAGGGATAGTTTTCATTTATTGCAAATAAAACATTTAGGGAGTTAAAGGAAATAAGGACCCCAAGTGTCCACATCTTTTACAATCTAGGTCTAGTTTCATTTTTCAATCAATTTCGAATTCTGCAAGGTTGCAATAATTCACACTTAAAACTTAATTAGGAAAGAGTAAAGAACTCCATGATGTCCACATGCTACAATTTTGTTCATAAAGTTATGCACACTTTCCACTTGCACACATTTCACTCACACACTAAGGACTTGGAAGTTCCCCTCTCTTGAGTATGCTCTTCTCCCTGCACCTAATAGTAATTTAGGGGAATCAAAACAATTGAGGAGTTCTAAAAAATCCTTCATCACACCCTTAAGAAAAATGCATTGGTTCATGACCCTAGTTCCAAAATTTTAAAAAGAAAACTATAACCAACAAACTAAAATTGTCCCTCCAGAGGTCACAAAACAATCTTTAGTGTTGGTTAGGATTTCGGGGTAGGGATCGAAATAACGCCGTATCATCACTTTTCATTTGAAATGTAGATATTGACTATTAGGGTACTTTCAAAATCCTTTATATTGGACACATTCAAAACTTGTTTGGTAATAGGTGTGCTCTTCGGAGTGCATAAGGCCAAGGTTGGAACAGGATGTGTGATTGAGAATCCTTTATCTTTCACTACTAAAGATCCCCCAACCATTATATTTAAGCTTAAAGGCAAGGAAACATGTTACATGTGTCTATGAAGAGGTATATTAGTGGAAAAAACATAGGATATGTATAGAGGTGGTGGTTCAGGGATGCAACTGCACCTAAAATAGATTTTGAACAAATATTGGGAAATGTCGCTAGTTCTTTCAGGACATGTCCCTAATACCCCTTGGGATAACTAATTCATTCTAACCTTCACTAGTTCTCTTCTGGTGGGTTCAATATGCCCCATTTTCAAAACTGTTGGAAGGCCCAGATACATTTTTGAAAGGAAGGATGTTAATTCGTTAGGATACATTTTTTTTTACACCCTCGTGTGAAAAAATTATTTTCTTAGATTGAGCTCTCAATATTGTTGCATTTATTAGCTCAATTATTTCAGTTTAGCTCAAATTTTTTTCTTTGATTAGGCCATTAATTTCATAAAAAAACATTTATTATCATATTGCACTTAAAATCACACACTCACTATAAGTATGGAACCATAGAGGACTCTTTGTCACCCCAACATTCTTGACACTTTCTTGGCCTCCCACTAGTGTTGGGAGGTGTTCTTGGTCTTATTGCATTTCCATTTCAATATCCCCCCCTTTGCATTCACCTTTGAACACATCCTTACTTAACTCATCCTTACTTGGATCAACCTCGTTAGTTTTATCTACTCAGAAAAACCTACTAGGAGGCCCTTCCTCATAAGGAACCGACTCCCAACAATTAGACAATATGGTAGGTATTCCACAAAAAAAACCCACCAAACACAAATGTGGCCAATTTACCATATATGGTCTTGCTAAATCTTCCATATTTAACAAAAATTACAAATGATTCCATCTTGCTTGATGAAATTTAGCCCCCAATGTCAACCAAACTTCCCTTAGACATTCTAGAGTTTGAAGGGAATTCAGGTGAAGAATCAAGAAACCATATCATGACTTTTCATTTTTGGTGTTCATTCAACAACATCACATAAGATTTTGTCTAGTTACACATGTTCTAACGAACCTTAACTGGACCATCCACCAAGTGGTATATCGATGAAAAATTTGTGTCACATGCTACCTTCACATCTTTAGCAAACACATTCCTAACCTTCTTTCAATTTCCATATTGTCATGACATTAGTCTGGAAATCCTCATTGATTTCTTACAAAACACCTCTACACATATCATGGATCACATCCATGAGTCACGTTGTTGACAAATCTTGTCCAACATTGAAGTTAAAGATAAGTTCCTCATGGATTGGTTATTGAAATCTCTCTTGCACTTAATCGCTAAAGACATGGATACCACCATGCCCTAGAGTGAGGATGAAGCTATTCTCAAAGATCAACACTTTGACCTAATATATTCTCAGTCAAGGTACTTATAAACATTCCTCCTATATGACCGTCATCCTCAACCCTTTGAGCCATCAAAACCTGGGACATATCAATCAACCGATGGATTAATTGGGGCCATAGCTCATTTGAACCCACCTTGTAGACACCCACCCTCATATAGTACTGGTCATTATGGAAAAAACTATGGGGGATCCCTCTCATATCAATTTTTTTTTGGAATACTATATGCATTCAATAGTGTTCCCCTAAACCCCCATACCCAAGTGCTAGGGTGGCACAACCCAATACGACCAATGATTTCCATGCCCCCTTAAGGCATGCGTGTTACTCTACATATACACAGTCCCACATGCAAAAATCGAAACTGCAGGTGAGGGGTATCCATGCCATACCCCTTGTATGGGAATCCGCCCTAGAATAACCCATATTATCCATTCATCGGTCCTCCACAAGATATTTTTTCACCCCCACAGGCTCAACAACACACTAGTGTCAACTTTGTTCAACCTTCACTATCTCATCAAGTTCAATCATTGAACAACTAAAACTGGTTAATCCCACCACTCAAAAAAACAATGGGAAGAAGAAAGGGAAGAGAAAACATAAAGGGAACTAGAGATAGGGGGGAAACCCCCAGAACCAAAACACTAATGTTGGGGGCAATGCTAATGTTGGCAACCAAAATTAAAACATTGGTAATAACAATAATAACCAACATAAATAGGGGAAGAACAATAATATTCACATGAACATTCCATGTGCCTTATGTGGTGATTATGGTCACTATACTCAATGTTTTTCCAAAATATCATATTTCAAACGGATCAAGGAATCTATTTCTAACCAAGCTCCCCCTGGCCCCCAAGGCATAACACATCCCAACAAAATTTCCCTCAACCCCTGTAACCAAAAGTAGTACACAACCCCTTCCCTCAATAAGGATTTGTGGATAACCAATGTTGGCCCTCGACCAAGTTTGAGAAAACATTGGTCATGTTTGACCATTTTTGGGACTTCGATAGGCTGGTCGAAGATGGAGCGCCCAGGCGGAGCTGAGATCGTGGGATCTCACTCGTTTTGAGGGATTTTGGGGATTTTGGGGTTTATGTAACAGGTATGGGATGTCGTCCCATGGGTTTACCCATGTTTAGGACCTTTTTCTAATATATAAATAAGTATCTAGGTGATGTAAGAAGCGGTGTGTATGTGTGTATGTGGCCTTGTGCAAGAAAGACTAAGTTATGGGTCTGTTGGCTTCGTGCAAGAATATGTAGAGATTGCTAAGTGCGAAGAATAGTTGTTGGCTTTTGTGCATACTGTGTGTTGAGACTTGTAGAGCTAAGTGCAAGTAATTGTAACAGGTTTTGTGTAGATAGATTGTGTAAGGCTTTGTGCTTTGACCTAATTCGGGGAAGTAGGATCTGGCGAGGTGCACATAGATCTCATGTCCCTTGGAGGGGTTGGCTCTGTGGCTTTGTGCACAAGAGAAGAGGAATATCATAAGCTTGAAGACTAATAAAGAAGAAGAAGAAGTTGGTGGACGTAGCCCCGCACTGGGGTGAACCATGTATATCCTGTGTTGATTTGCTTTGTGCAATGTTATTCATGTTCTTGATGTATGTTAGATAGATGTATGGATTCTTAGTGCTCTATTGATGGTAAATGAATGCTATATCTGATCCAATAACTATGTGTTAAGTGATGAAAAATACTTGATCTTAGTTGCTACTGTGTTGTTCTGTATCTAGGGTTTAATCTGCAATGTGAATGGATTTATGAACTTAATACATATTGTTGGCTAAGTTCTCTGTTAAGTGTTGTAATCACAGATCTGTGTCCCAGCTAGGTTGTAGAGACCTGAGTCCTACAACTCCCCCTACCTCTACCTCGGGTGAGACTTCATCTGCTTCGCAGGTGTTGCCGAAACAACCAACATGAAACTAGTAATTCCTCCCAACAGATAGGGTAATACCCAACCCCGGGTCAAGCTCAACCCGAAGATCCTGTGTTCCATAACATCTTCATGAATTATGTAAACATTCATCTGCAAAATCACAATCGTGAGTATGGTATGCGTCTCAAATTCCCTCCAACCACATTAGATGCCACCTGATCACCGAATAGTGTTCCTTTAATGGTTCCACATCCTAGTGGTGACCTTGCTCCTATAGTACCAAAAAGGAACCTCTGAGGCATATTTATGATAACCCTCATGCTAGGGCTTCTCATAGCTACAACATCATGGATTAATTGGCTTAATATCTTATAACCATGTCCGCACTTGTGGTCCTGTAGACTTGTCATTATCAAAGGAAACATTTTTTGTCAGCATTAGGCGAAGTCAACCCTTCTGATTCATGCCTCATCACAATTGATTTGGATAACTCATGACCCAATATCCCATCCTTGGTCGCATTCCAAATAGATTCATTATAGAGGAGGGAGAATCTATTGCATATTGTTCAAGAATCTTTGGTAGAAGCTAGGCTTACCTGAGATAACCCCCTCTACTATCACCCTTCAGGCATATTATGGTTGTCTATCTCAAACTAAGGTCCTTTTCAAAAATGTCCCCATAGAGCTAGCAGGAAAAGTGGTCTTGATTGAGATCAATCTCATAAATGACCCCTTGGAATACAATATCTTCCTATGACGTAGTTACATGTACGCAATGAAATTCGTCGCTTCATCTGTGTTTCAAATGATGATCTTCCCTCAAAATGGGAAGGTCGTCATAGTAGAATAAATGACACACTATGAATCACATCCAACCATGAACTTGGATAACATCCTTCCCCTCATTGGGGCACATCACGAGTTCCCATCCTTTGTTGAAATGGGGTTGTGGATCTTTAAAGACTCCTTGCTCCTTGACACTTATCAAGGTGAACCACCTTCTATTTCACCCCTAGATTATGCTCAAGTGTGTACCACCACATCTAGTAAAATGGAACCATATTCCCCATTTTATTTCCCTAAGTTGTCATCTATGAATGACCAACCACCTCCCATGTAGAAAATTTCCCACCCCCTCACCCAGATCTTGTTTTTCTACCCACCACCACGAGTTACCATGTATCAAGTAATTGACACACTCACTCTCCCTAACCTTTTGTTAGGGATATTGGTGTGGTACCTCAAACCTCCATCCATGGGACCAATACGAACATCCTCACCTAAAATGGTTCTCCAACTAGTAGAAACTGTAGTCAACCTAACACTGAAAGAACCCAAACATATAGTTGGTGGAAAGTGTAAAAACACTGGGGACAAAAAGAAGAAGGCAGAGGGAAATGATCATAACACAAATCAGGTACCTCCTCCCTACGCACTGTAGCACCCCAATTCATCCTACTAACTCATTCCCCGCACTTCCTGAATTAAGGAACCTTATCCAAACACCAAAGGAAACACCATTTCTACCCACTCCTCCCATTGTCGATACTTCTACAATACCTAGAGAAGAATCACCCACACCGCGTAACAAGACATTGTGTACAAATCACTCTTGCACCATATGTTCAACATATGGACATTACACTCATCATTGTCATGATCTAGCATAATTTTGGGACACACTAGCTACCATCCATCAAATGACACTTTTAGCACCCCCCAACCAATCAACATCACAACCTACATCAATCATTGAGTCGATTTCTTCCACTATTTACTATGTTTCAACCTTAGTGAAATCACATAATAGTTTTCCATGCACACTTTGTGTAACACATCTGACCCCCTTATTAACCTTCAAGGAGATGGGGCATTAAGATTTCTCTTCTCCTCAACCCTCTTAAAGATTGTCTGGAGCATATTATTATCTTTTGCTCATCGAGAGTTTTCCAACGGCTGTAACCACTCCCAAATATGATATTGGGGTCAAAGTTATGGATTCCTAAATATTCTCGGGCCTTCATTAAACAACTGCCATCTCAAACCCACATGGTGTCCACGTGGATGTTCATTGTTCGGGCCAACCATGTAGTGGTTACATGTTGAGTCTCTAGTTTGAAATTTCATCCCACCTCTCGTCATCATCAAGATTCAATGTCCCATAGACTTGACCTTAATAATTGACCTTCGATGATGATTCTCTAAGGTACAATTTCCCCAGTTCCTACGGTTCGAAATATCATATATCAAAGAATAGGATCACACCATCGACATCTCTTTGCGCGGGGGTTAATGCCCCTATATCGATGGTCCCCACAGTTTATGGGTGAGGCCCAACGAGATCAACGACTGTCGTTAGACGTAGAAATTTCCTTTGTCGTCGACAATCCTTTACCAAATGTAACCATGCCAAACTCCCTCTTATTCCATGATGACATGTTCGGATCAACGGTTTGAATCTCCCTATCCAATATTTGACGACGTCAACGACTATCAATGTCTCTCTCCTATCTAACTCTTGTCAGCCAACCAACAACTGACACTTTTCATCTTGACACCCTGGCTACCTTGCAGGCATGCCATGTAATCATGTGACATCATCATCTTTATTTTACCTTTGGACAAATCTCATAGGTGATCGACAAATGAGGTTTCTCCTACCCATTGGGAGATCAATGGTCCTCGTTGCATCGCCAATGAGGAAATCTTTGGCACTTTGGATTTCTCTTGGGTTTGCACTCACCTTGCTTCCGATGATGATATGTTGGGATCCTACGGTCCATGTTTCTTGGGGTAGTCCCCTACTGATATGACGATCAAGAATTCCCATGAAGGGCCAAAGGGAACTCCCTAGACCAATAGGATCCACTCATGCTCCAATGGCCAACCACAAAGGGACACATGTCACTCCTCGTGACACATGGCATGCTGAGGTGGAAAACCTCATCATTGAGACGTCACTGTGATGCCATCTCCCCAATTTTCTCCTAAGTGGAAGATAAGGCTTCAAGATCGACGATAAGGGTTTCTGTTTAACAAGGAGTTATGAATCGACGATTAGGATTTATCCCAACATATTGACATCTAAATCGACAATCCTTGTTAGCACTCAGGGTATTGGTGTCATTGAACCTTGTACTGGTCTCGACACTTGGTTATTCCATAAAATACACTCTGCCAATGAAGGGTCGATATCTCTCGAACTATGAGATCGACAACTATGATCCCTTCGCATATTAACATTGGATTTTTAAGGGAAGAGAATCAATCCACTTGGGGACTCAAATAAATTTTGAATTATATAGGACCTCAGTCCAATCCTTCCTAGGGGTTTGGACCATTCAACACCATTGAAGGCCATTAATACTTACAGGGAATCATGCATGACTCATGGAGGAAATGGAACAGTCAAATTCACATCCGTTTACTAGCTAGGGGTTTACATTCTATATTGATCCTAACATTCAAGAATCCAAATATAGGCTCACACATCTAAAATGATCATGCATGCAAACAATTTCATACACATATAAATACATTAGTCACAAACATTTTCAAAACATGTGAGAACTTTTCTATCAAGGAAATAGTCCAATCTGACTGACTGAGAGAGGATGCCTTTCCTCCCGACCTTAGGCCTTGCTGTAGAGTGACTTCCAACAACACGCCACCCCTGTGCCAAGTCGTGATATGTAATGTCCAACACCTCTTGATGAAGAGGTCTAGGAAGACTTAGTGGTCTAATCATCCCCACTAAACCATAGTCTCATGCAGCATGGGGAAAGGTCAGCTAACTCAATGTTATATTTTGAAGTTGACTTGGAAAAAGGTAAAAGGGGTAAAAAGATAACTCAATGAAGGAATAGAGCATTGGAGGTTGAGTTAGGAGTTGACCCTAGGGGTTAACTTAACTCAATAGAGAAACATAAAAGAAGTATAAAGTAAATCCTAGGGCGCACCTCTAACTTCATCTTGGATATTATTGCATTTGGCTATTGGGATCTTGAGCACACAGGTTTAAGGGTTTTGAGATTACAAACCCTAGAGAACAACTTAGTGGTGAAATATTCCACTCACATTGTTCCAAGATTGGTCTCGGGGATGAAATTTTAAACCCATACCATTCTATCATCTACACAGGTTCTATCATCAATCCAGGAGGGAAGTAGGTCATACCCTTTGGGGGTTTTCCAGCAAAGGCACATCATTTCATGAAGAGAAGTTTGATCCAGCCTTGTGACAGGGTCTATTGACATTCTAGCATCTGGGTATTGTTTGTAGGGATTTGTTCATCATTTTTGGAGTATTCTTGGAGAGTTGCTTTGACTAGATATTTATCTGCAGCTTTGGGACGTCCTTGAGATAAGGAGGGCACAACTGTGATTCAGATCTGCTCATTTTGGAGGGGTTACACCTTAGATCTAATCTTGATACTTATCCTAGTGGCTTGTGGTAGCCTGATCTACCTTTCTTGAGAGTTTTAGTGTATTTGGAGACTTCTTCCATAAGGGCTGAATTATTGAGCTTGACAGTCTTCGGGAGGGCGCAACCTTGATTAGGGTTTCAACAATTTGGAGGGGTGAATCTTGGCATCTAGACTTGATACTTCAGGGAGGCCTTCTACTAGTCCCGATATATCTTTCTGGGAAGTTTGGTACTGTTTGGAGATCCTCTTCAGTTGCGCCGAAATATTGGTCTTCTCAGCTCTACAACAAGACGTGCCTTCAGCCAGGGGGATTTGGATGTAACCCGGGTTCTTCTTGTATTGTTCTTCATTGTATTTCCCACCTTTGGGAGGCTTGCATCTCTTATCTAGAGAATTTTGTAGAAGCTTTCCTATTTATCTATGGGAGCCATCTGATGTTATTCCAGATCTGCATTCATCTTGTATCAGGTTCTTGCTTCTCATAATAATAAAGGTGATATCTATGCTATTTGGTTATATATCTTGTGTACTGGTTAGATCTTGCATTTGTAGTGAGTATATCTTCAGATCTGCACTTAATAATTGAATATAACCCTAAGGTCGAAACTTGTGAGACCAACCTGCAAACACAAACAATCAAACAGTTAATTCAATGGTCATTTAGCATTCCATGTGAAAATATTGGCTTGGTAACATTACACGATACTGCCAAGAAAACTAACTCAGCAGGGCTCTGAGATTGTTATGACCTAGGAAGGTTAGTCTCCTTCCTCCTGTGATACAACAAAAGTTTCCACCTCCCACTAAGCTTGGGTCTCCACAGGTTTATCGGGTGGTTTCTCAACTGGATTTCCTCTGCACAAGGGAGTCCTTTCTCTGCTCAACAATCCCTCAATGAACTCCCCTTACTAGTGTCAGTTTCTTTCCAGTAAGTACCAAGATGAGTCCCACTAAAGCTCAAGTTCAGGGATCTTGGTCTTCTCTGCTTAGGGTGATCAATAGCAACTTAGATAGGCTCTCTATTTTTCCTTCTCTTCCTCAATTGACACTTTGATATTCTGCATGTTATTCTCCATTATTCAAATATGTCTTCTTCTCTTCGCTACTACACCTCTATATTCTTCCTATTTTCTCCATGGTATCTTTATTCTCTCTATGTTCTTCTCCATCCCTGAGAACTTCTTGGGATGTCCTGTGAAATCCATCCATTGTCTACCTGTTTCCAGTCTGAGGGAGGTTCCATGGTAGGCTCTGTCAGTTGTTCAATCAACTGTTCTTTTGTGCAGACTAAGTGTCATTAGTCATTAATTTGGCCTAGCCACTTCTGGGAATTCTTCAATGGTCGCATGGCTCTCATGTAAAGTCTCGTATGCTGGTAGGTGGGGTTCATTTATGTTTGCAGTGTTGATTAGCTTGCTTTGCAAGCTTCCTATTTTCCTCACTTAATACATCACAGTTCAACCTCCTGCAACAAATCAATCAGTCCTTTGTTGAATCAATTTCCTTTGGTGTATCATGCCCAACACTATAAAGGTTGTTCCCTCTCAGTCAATGACCTGGTGTTTTATCTTAAAATATAATTACATGCCTCATAACAATAATATATGAAGTTTGTAAATAATTACAGTCTTAGGGAAAATGGCGTGTTACATTCCCCTCCCCCTTACAGGAAACACCATTCTCAGTGTTTTAAAACACCATGTATTTACAATTATACACTAAACAAAAATGGGTATGCCAATCTCATGGTATCTTCCAACTTCCATGTAGCTTCATTTTCTCCAAAGTGCTTCCATTGCACCTTGACCTGCATGATGGCTCGGTTCTGGAGCATGGTTTCTTTCATGTCCAGGATGCATTGAGGTTCTTGCCGAAATTATCTCTCTAGTTCCACATGTATTACAGTCCAATCAATGACGTGATTAGAATCGTGTATATATTTCTTTAACAAAGAAACATGGAATACATTATGTGCTTTAATAGTAGGTGGTAAAGAAAGTATGTATGATATTGGTCCTATTCTCTCTAGGATTTCAAACGGTCCACGATATTGGGGAGCCAACTTAGCACACATCCCCATTTTTAGGGAGCTTCTCTTGGGTTTCACCTTGAGATACACGTGATATCCTATTTTGAATTCTCTTGGATTTCTTTTTCTATCAGTCTAGCTCTGCTATATATCCTCAACAATCTTCAGATTCTACTTTATCTTAACCATGGCTTGTTCCATTTCTTTCAAAAATTCTGGTCCAAGTGTAATTTTATCCACATGACTGTCCCAACTGATTGAGACTCTGCACCTTCTATCGTATAGAACCTCGAATGAGATTATCTTCAATGATTCTTGATAACCATTGCTATATATGAATTCCACCAATGGTAGATATTTCTCACACTACTTTGGTCGATGCATAACATGCATCTGTAACATGTCTTCCAACACTTTGTTCACCCTCTTAGTCTGACCATATGTTTAAGGATGGCAGGACATACTAAAATCCAATTGTGTTTCTAAACCCACAAACAAGATTTTCTATAAATTTTAGGTGAACTTAGCATCTCTTTCTGATATTATGGTTTTAGGAAAACCATGAAATCTAAATATCTCCTTGATAAAACCATTAGAAACATCTATGGATTTATAAGTAGACTTTATGGGAATAAAATTAGCTTCCTTTCTCAACTTATCTACCACAACCATGATTGCATCATACTGCTTGATTTTCTTGGGTAAACCTGTGATAAAATCCATGGAAATCACTTCCCACTTCCATTCTGGTATATGTATGGGATGAAATAGTCCAACAGGGTGTCGATGTTCAACTTTCAACTATTTCCACTCCAAACATTTCACAATATAACACACAATGTTTTTCTTCATTCCAAGCCAATAATATAGTTGTCTAACAACTATCATCATTTTCTGGTAACCAGGGTGACCCACATATGCCATTTTATGGAATTCATCCATAACCACATGTCTCAATTCTAATGAATTAGGCACATACAACCTACTATGGTACAACAACATACCATCAGTCCTTAGCTAATATTCTTCGTACTTTATTTCCTTAGACTCATGTTGTAGTCTTTCCTTCACTTGGTTGAAGAACTCATCTTCTTGCAAGAGGGTTTCAATACTTTGCTAAATGTCAAACCCTCCTACACTTGTTGTTGCTAAGTGAATGGTATGGACACTTTGACTGAGTGCATCAACTACTTTATTCTCTTTCCCTTTTATGTGCTTTATTTCGAAATCGAAATCATTGATCAGTGCCATCCACCTGGAATGTCTAGCATTCAACATCAGTTGGTCAAATAAATACTTTAGACCAAAATGATCGGTCATGAGGTTAAACCTCCTCCCAAGCAGGTAATGTCTCCACATTTTCAGCGCA
Source organism: Picea engelmannii (assembly GCA_009831015.1). Classification (NCBI taxonomy): domain Eukaryota; kingdom Viridiplantae; phylum Streptophyta; class Pinopsida; order Pinales; family Pinaceae; genus Picea; species Picea engelmannii. The sequence continues at coordinate 1,235,005 of ML777809.1, forward strand.
TGCACAATCACTGTGATTTCCAGGTCGTGGGTAACATATTTTTGCTCATGTTCATTCATTTTTTGCGATTCATAACAAATCACTTGCCCATCTTGCATGAGAACTCCTTCGAGTCCTTCTTTGCAAGAATTTGTGCAAACTGGAAGGTATTTTTCTCAGTTTGTGATATTTAACATAGGGGAATTAGTTAGTAGTTGCTTTATTTTCCGAAAGCTATGCTCGCACTTTGGTGACCACACAAACTTCTTCCCCTTCCTTTGTAATGAGGTAATAGGATTACCGATCTTGGAAAACCCCTTGATGAACCTCCTCTAATATCCAACCAATCCCATGAAGGATCTTATTTCTATCACATTTCTAGGGGCAGGTGTTATAACCCTAAATTTCACCCTACATGCATACCTGGCATCAAGCCCTCTTACTTGCTATTTTTTCCAAGCCATCACTGAGAAGCTCTTCTTAAAAACCCTATTTTTGAAGATGTACACGCCCTGAACCACTAATTCCTGCGTACACACGCTTGTTTCACTACTACATCTCACGTATGTACGCTAGCTACACCATTATAGCCTGCATGTACCGACAAACGTTGCAAGGAATTCGTTGAGATTACGGGCTATTGGGTAGTTTTCCAACTGTCCCACCGCCTATAGCCCGTCACCCAACTGAATAACCATCCTTTTGTCATATAAAAGGAGGTGTTGGGGTCTCATTCCAAATACAATAATAAGAACAGTGAAACTCTTCCCATTTCACATCCCCTCCTTTCCCCAAATAATCGCATCCACCTTATGAGATTTGCATCAAAATTTCCCATTATTTCATTTTTCCTCCATTGTAATCCTATGCCATTTCCCTAGAAGAAGTGTGAGAGGAGAAAGATACATGGAAGCGTAGTTGGAGCTTGGTGAAGAGAAGACCGGACCAGGTTCATGGAGCAGTCACCGACCTTTGTTGTAAGTAAACATTGTGATATCAATAAAAGGAATACTTTTTCTGTCCCGAAATATGATGTGTCAAATATTTGTATTCGATTTATGTCTTATACTAACATCTAACCCATGATTTATATGTGAGATGCATGTTTTTAGTTTCATGTTTATCTGTTTGTGAATGCAGGCCAGCCTTGGGAGGAGGCTTGTAGTCATTGGAGCTATCGAATGCGAGAGGATCGACACCAGACGCGTAGTAAAAAGGTAAAGTTACCCGATCTTTTCACTTTGTCTTTCATATATGAATCTGGGGTATATTCGTGGTAGTTAGAAAGGTAGGAGACTTTTAAATGGTTAGATTTGCTTACATGTTGAACCCTAGTGTAGTCCGTAGGGGGGGTTTCCCGCTATAGCAATAGGATATGGACTCCAGGTTTACATTTAAAAGGATTGATTTAGAGATAAATATAGGAAGATCAAGTCACTTAGATACACCCCCTGCACTATCATCAAGTATATTAGAGAGAAAGTATCTAAATTATACTTACCAACTTGCATGGGCATTCATCCAGTGTTCAACATATATTGCTTGACTTTATTATCCATTATTGTTGGATAGAGATGAAGAATACATTGTTTCACTTGTTATTGAAGTATTGGTTATAGAAGTTTGCATGGATCTTGGAAAATATACAATTTTAGAGTGCAAAAATCAAGCTACTAGGAAAAGAACCATAGAAATTTATAAGATTGGGTTTAAAGAACATGCACCCTAAGTTGTTTGGTGGTAAACATAAAAATTAGTTCAATTTAGGTTTACTAGAGGGACAATTATTGTGGACCAACAACTCCTAAGCATGGAGGTTTGATTCATAAAAGAGTGAAATATGACTAAGTCCATAACTAGGAGAGTTGTTCATGACAAAAGTTCATTCCAAAGATTATGTATGGGCGCACATATTAACTAAGAACATGATGAATTGAGTAAACACAACATCTACAATGAGTGGTAATAAACCTAGTAATGCATCATAAAAGTGCATGGGTCCTAGGGAAAAACACAACTATAAGTTAAGGATAGTTGGTGTAACCTGAGTATGGCACATAAAATGTTAGGATGCATCTTCTCTCCATATTTTCATATTATCAACACTTCATAAGACATGAATAAAAGGGAAACACTTCATATTTCCTTATGCTTTATTATTATTTATAACCCCTTTGATTGCAATAGGGTTTATTCAAATAGTAGTTGTTAAACATGATTGGATAATAGAGTTATTAGTAATTAGTATCAACTTTATTTTATTCATATCAATGTTATATAAATTCATTTCTTAATTATATTATAATTTTATATTTTGTCGAAAGACCTGTGTAACTTAATTTTTTTATTTTTCCATAACCTAATGACTCTATATTGTTGATATTATTATGGAAGCACTAATTATACTATGTACAGTATTGTGGATCAAGTGTATATTCTAGAAAATTCAATAACATATTAGATTATTATGTAAATTAGAAGTATTGAATTAGCAAATAAAATATTTATTACTTTATGAAACTTTTCAAATCATATGAGTATTGTATTTCATGAATCATATTTAAGTGTCAAATTTGAATGAAAAACATGTGTTTGGCATAGTAGATGACATGGTATAAGATATTAGAGATTAGTTGGTTGTGCTTGTTATCGCACAATCTATAGTTTGGGTAAAGCCCAATCCAATCCATGGTTGAGTGACAACTATGGGAGTATCTACCCAATGTCACCTTAGATAGATGCTCCCCTCACTATAGTGAAAATGAAATCACCACAAGGGGGGAATCTTGGTGACCCTAGGGGGGTTGAGATGGAAATTGAGATGATGATGAGTGGATCCCCTATAGGTCAATCTTGGAGGTGAAGAAAGGCTCGAGGAATGGTCTTGTGAAAGGGTAAATGATTGTCAAGAGTTGTGTATTTGCAAAACAATGTTAGCCTTGCATGGAACAAGACAAATGATGAGAAAACAAGCCTTTAGCCAATGGTGATTCAACAAGAAACCTTGCTGTCCCAAATTGAACTAGTATATAAGTTTATAAATTAGCAATAAACAATTACCAACGACTGCAAATTAAGCCACCAAAATCAAGTATAAGATGATGGAAACTAAGCTAGCAATGACTAGTTAAACTTTCAATGAGTAAAGCAAGATTTTGAGGGTGTTTAGGGTTGTTTATTAGGTGTTATCAACAAGTTATTGTGACAGCCAAATGGATATAGAAAACGATTTCTACAAAATCAAAATCTAACCACTAAAATCAGCAAACAATCCACCCAAAAGATAGCCAAATGAAAAGTGGATTAATTATGGAATCTTGCAAGCAAATTTCAATGGTAGGATAGTGAACAATGAAATAGTTTATATGAGTTTGTTGCAGCCCTAATGGTTGTAGCATTATTTTGTAACATCAAAGAGAATTACCTGGCTAAGCAAGATGCGCCTAGGGCACAATAAAGTTTATAGCATGTGAAATAGATTCCAATTTGAACAAATGCAATATCTCAATTTTTCACGTATACCAATGCAACGATTTTATATCTTCAATGCAAGTAGATTAGTGCCTTATCAATCTGGTTAATGGAGTGTCTTGTGTGAGAGATAGGGTTTGTTACTTCTCATTGGAGATATAAAATCGCTACATTGGTATCTGTGAAAAATTGAGATATTGCATTTGTTCAAATTGGAATCTATTTCACATGTTATAAATTTTATTGTGCCCTAGGAGTGTCTTTCTTAGCCAAGTAATTCTCTTTTTTATTACAAATTAATACTACAGCCATTAGGGTTGCAACAAAATCATCTGAACCCTTTCATAGCTCATTATTCTACCATTGAAATTTGCTTGCAAGTTGCCATAATTAATCCACTTGTCATTGGCTATCTTTTGGGTGGATTGTTTGTTGATTTTAGTGGTTAAAGTTTTCTTCTGTAGCAATCATTTGCTACAGCCAGTTTGTTGTCACAATAAATTTCTGATAACACCTAATAAACAGCCCTAAAAACTCTCAACATATTTCTTTATTCATTGGAATTTTAACTAGTCATTCATGGCTTAGTTTCCATCATCTTATACTTGATTTTGGTGGTCTAATTTGAAGCCATTGGTAATTGTTTATTGTTGAATTTATACACTTATATACTGCTGCAATTTGGAACAACAAGTTTTCTTGTTGAATACCCATTGGCTAAAGGTTTGTTTGCTCATCGTTTGTCTTGTTCTAGGCAGGGTTAACATTGTTTTGCAGGTACACAACCCTTGGAAACCATTTACACTTTCACAATACCATTTCTCAAGACTTTCTTCACCCCCAATATTGACCTATAGGGGATCCACTCATCTTCATCTCACTCTCCATCACAATCCCCCTAGGGTCACCAGGATTCCCCTCTTCTGGTGATTTCATCATCACTAAAGCGATGGGAGTTTTCACTCATCCGTGGATTGGGTTGGGATTTGTCCAAACTACAGATTGTGCGATAACAGTGCTCAGAGATGAGGTGAAAGATAAGTACCTTGTTGCATTGATGGTTAATGGATTTACTAATGAAATTTAACTTTTTGTTCCTAGCATGAATGTGTAAAAATAAAACTCATTCTAGATGGGTTGCATAATTTGTTAATGACATAATAATAACACATGAAAAAAATTAGGATAAATGTAAGTAACTAAGTATTTTTTTGTCAAATTGATGAAGAAAGGTATACAACAAAAGTATAAATCTAGCTATGTATACTAACATCATTGGTGGCCATAGAAACCTCACAACCTTTGGTATATATACTTCTATGAAACTAAACACATGATAGGAAAAACTAATTTGAGAACCTAATAACATAGTCTCCATATGATTTTGTTATGTTTGGTGACAACCACACACTAGAGATAAAGGATGAAGTTAACATTATTGTATCTCTCGACAATTAATAAGTGAGGGACATCATAAATGCATTTTTTATTCATGAAGTGGAAAATAATTCACTTGTTGTTAACTAGATGGCATTTTTAACCGAAGGTTGGAGTTCAAAAAAGGGAATGTCTTGATTAACAATAAGAGAAACAAGTACCAAGTTCTTTCACAACGCTACAAGGAAGATGGATTCTACAAAATTGAAGCAAAGTTTGTGTGAGAAAGTGCACTAATGACATAAGCAATCAACTAGAGTAGAATATGGAAATTAAGATATGGACATTTGAATTTTAAATATTTAAATTGTTATAAATTTTTAATATTATGCATGGTTTGCTACAAAACCAAAGTCCTAGTGAGATCTATGAAGCATGTATCAAGGCGAATCTAAGCAATAAGCAATTTCTTAAACTAGGAAAGGTTTGACATCAATGTTTTTGAGCAAGTGCATATATATTTGAGTATATGTAACTGAAGAAAAGACAAGCCTTTGAATCTTTGTTGGAGTTAAAAAAAGAAGAATACAAGCAAATTTGATTCAAAGTTGTATTCTTCAAAGTTGATTAAGAAACATCGAAATCTTTGAATCAACGACCACTATGTTAAATTATATAGGGCCATAAACATATGAGGAAGTAACATAAAAAAAATTGGGTGGTAGAAAGCCATTAGAGCATGTATGGATTCCATTTAATGGAATGGGATAAAGTATTATTTCTAGAAAGTAAGAGAGCAACGAGTTGAAGATGGATGTTCAAAACTGCATATGAATTTGATGGTTCTATTGATAAACATGTAGCAAGGTTTATAGCAAAAGATTATGCATATAAGGAAGGTATAAACTATGAAGAGAAGTTTGCGTCTAATACAAAAACAATATAATTTACTTTATTATTAATATAATCATAATTATTGTTATTGTTTAATGAATAGGTATGAGTATTGATCATGACCTCTCTTTTCATCCGTAGAAATATTACATGCAATTGGTCATGCCTCATTTTATCTTATTCAAATATTAGTATTCTTATTATTGGTCTTTGTCATTTGGGATCATAGTTTGATTCTTGCTCATGAGCTAGCATAAATCAAGGACAAATAAATCAATAAAAAACCATGTGCGAAGTAGGAGTAAAAAGGGTTGAAAACTAATTAAAATATACATATTGGGGAAGTATTGTATAATAAGAAGTGGATTAAATTAATTAAAGTGTCATTTGAAGAAATAAAAAGATAAGATATATTACAATATTTAAATGATCAATTAAAAAGAGAAATGTCCTTATTTCAATTAAAGAGATCACTAAGATTAAATTTATGAGATGTCAAAATAAAAAAGAACATTAAAAATAAAAGGTAGACAATAAGGTGTATTGTTAACACCTAGATTTTGTCTCCATGTGACAAACTGCGTTTATTATTGAATACATTCATGTTATCCTTTTAGAATTTCTGTTGGACATGTATTAAGCTTATGTCTTAGTAAATTTAGAGAGGGGATACCAAAAATTACCAAATTATGCAAAAATGCAATCACACATTTTTTTTTCCTTCGAAACTTATACCTCCCTTGAAACTCCTGTGATTTTCATAATAAAAATTAGCAATAATTAGAAAACATAGATGAATCTAGATAAATATCACCATGGAGCACTATCATAAGAGTAACTTAGTGAATAACATGTGTCTTCACATAATTTATTATTCAATTTAATTGTTGTTCTCTTCCATGGAAACTGTTGTTCAAATTATTGTTGTTCCACCATTTCTATTGAAAATTACCCTTCAAATTGTTGTTATTTGACCATGGAAATTACCATGTTTTCCTACCCAAATGATCATTCATTCAAATATAACAAAGCCTGTTCGATAACAATTCTTCATCTTCACATCTCAGACTCACATGCTGTCATTTTATATCAGAAAGAGTAACACAATGTTGCTAGTTTTTGTCCATTACCACATTGGTGGTTTGGAGTGTCTATTGAAATGGATGAATTTACTTGAAGAAAGAAACCCAAAAAAACAAATCAAGGTCACTTCGTCACTAGCAAGTTATATCCCATGTATCATTTTCTTTGAATAATAAAATCTTCCCCCTCCCAAAAATCTTATGTCATTCATTTGTGAACATTTGATGTTGATTGAATTAGCATATTTGATTTGGGTATTTATTATCCTACAAGATTAAAGGTGAACCATTATTGAGAAATATTATATTTACGGTATTGTGTGCAAGTATGCTCATAGACTGTTGTTGCTAAAAAAAAATCATCCTCCTACTCCTTTTAGCTCAACCTTAAAGTAGAATACGTATAAATTAATGTTTATAGGTACTCTTGTTATCCTTAGTATTCATTTGGTTTGATTGCTTATACTGAATAGGTAAAAGTAGACTCCATCTCCATTTTTTCCATCATTTAATGGACCAGTCCACTAACATGGAAGATTTTTACCAAAGTGCATTTTTCTGCCCATTAGCATAATGATGACTCCATTGGGGAAGAGTTCCTAGAAGCCCTTCCTTCATTTGGTTGGTCCTTATATGGTTCACCCGTGGTATGTTTTATTTTGTTTTCTTACATCCCATGTTTGTATGAAGATCCGCATAACTTTGCACTAATCACGTTTTGCTTTTCATTTTTAAATTTGTTTAGGCTTGATAATCGTGCATTTGCCCTGCGCTTTTTCACATCGTTATGCACGTAGCAAAGCATTTTTCATGTAGAAAAACTAGATAAACCCATGTGGATTCACCTTTTTGTTTAACATGCTTCTCCCTAATATCTACCCACGTAACTTTGTTTTCAAGTTTCCCGTGAAACACATGTTCTTTTTCTAAATATTTAGCTTGTTGATGTTGTTGACTAGTATTATTGTTACTTATGTAACATTTATTTATATTCAAAGAATACAAAAGAAAAGAAAAATACATTTTTATTCTTTTAATTACCTTTCTTTTTTAATTTCATTTCAACAACTTTCTATTTATGTAAATCATATATTACTAAAAACAAATATAGTACCCTTTAAAGAATAATCAATGATACCTTTAAATTAACCCGCAAAATTAAAACAAACCATGAAATTTTCTATCATATATTACTAAAACAAATAGAGTACCTTTTAAAGACTAATCAATGATACTTTTAAATGAACCCGCAAAATTAAAACAAACCATGAAATTTTCTTTTAAATGAACCTGCAAAATTAAAACAAACCATGAAATTTTCTTTTGGGAAATCATATATTACTAAAACAAATATAGTACCCTTTAAAGACTAATCAATGATACCTTTAAATGAACAAAATTAAAACAAACCATGAAATTTTCTTTTGGGAAATCATATATTACTAAAACAAATATAGTACCCTTTAAAGACTAATCAATGATACCTTTAAGTGAACTTGCAAAATTAAAACAAACCATGAAATTTTCTTTTGAGTCTAGCAAGCCAACACTAGTTTAGGTCAGGGATGCTTTCAATTATATTTGAGTGATGGATTTTTAAACTTCCCAATACATATCAATTTGAAACCCATAAGTTGTATAATTGGGATTAAATAACTTAGTAGCATCTATGTGTAACTGATAAGACACCTACAAATGCACAATTAGAGGGGGAACCTTTGTGATTAATCACAAGCATTTTCCCTCATCCACACACATTAGACTCTAAAAATGACAACCTAACATTTATGGCTTACTAGACGCCCATTTTTTACTTGTCAATGTCAAATGACTTGTAAGTTCTTGGTAATTCCATCCTTCCTTAGCACACACTATGAATATATAGCTTTAGTGTCCTTTACTTTAGGTTGTCCACCTAGGACAACTTGTCTGGGGGATTTTGGTGAGATTTCCTTGCTAGAAACTTGTCACCCTTGATGACACCCATTGGATTTAATCACCATTGGTAGTGACATAGTGTGGAATATTGAAATTTCCTTCACATATTCACTTGGTGTGACCCTATTGGATTTCAACACCTTTGGAAAAAACATGTTTGAAAGGCCCCTTTTTGAAAAAAGTTTTTTTTTAGCTTACTTTGTGTCATATGTGTTCACTTATATGTTTGTTATTTCATTAGATCAAAATCATAAAACCCTATATTAAAATTTCCTTCACATATTCACTTGTTGTGACCCTATTGGATTTCAACACCTTTGGAAAAAACATGTTTGAAAGGCCCCTTTTTGAGAAACAAAATAGCTTACTTTGTGTCATATGTGTTCACTTATATTTTGTTATTGTTTATCAAATCAAAATTATAAAACCCCTTTGGAGTTTGTTGACTATTTTATTCACATATTGGCCTTATTTGATTGATCATTATCCCACATATTGGTGTCAAATAATTTTTTTCATTCCCTTCTACTAGAAGAACAACCCCCTCCATTTGGATGACTTCCACCATCACATTACCAAGTTCTAGGGACAAATTATCTTCTTCTATCATGCCTAGCCATGCCCCTCCAAATTTCCCACATAGTAGGCACAATCCTCCTCCTCCTCACCACTTGGGAATTCAAATACCCATTTACCATTTATTTAAACCCTTAACCTTTAGGATTTATCTAAGTTAAATAATGACCCTATTTGTCATCATACAAATTGAACTCTATTCCTACTAAATTACCTTAGGAAATCCTTCATTATGAAGGTAAAATCAAGGAAGTCCCTTGAAAGAGCCTTAATTGGACCCCAAAGTGTTGCATTCCTTTGGTAGACCAAGTTAGAGAAAATGAAAAAGGTAGATAAATTCATCTAATTCCAAGATTTTCACACACTAGGTAAGATTTCTAAGAAAAAGTATTTGTTGAGTAAAACAGGAGTATTTCCAAGAAAAAGGGTCACTATCAAGCAAAGGAAGCCAAATGAAGAAAATGGGACACAGGTTGAATCACCAAGCATGGGAGGGTTGTACTCGAAAAGGTAGAGAATATATGTTCTTAGGGATAAGGATTGAGTAGTTGACACACGTTCATTGAGCACAAAATGTGTGCATCCACTGAGTAAGCATACCCATATTTCACTAAGAAAAGGGAATTCAAGAGGAGCCGGATGAGGTGAAAAATTGAAAAAGTTTTATCTTTATGAGAAAATAAAGATGATTACCTTCCTTAAAATTTAGTGCTCTTTGTAAGCATAGAAGCCTTAAGCTTAGCAGAAAGGATAGCCACTCCAAGGTATGAACTCAAAGTAAGGGACAACCAATATCATAGAGTAAGAGACAATTTTAGTTACCGAGCAGGTGACCATGGGTTACCACTAACATTTTGATCCACAAGTAAATATTCAAAAGGAATAGGGAAGAGAACTTGGTAAGAATGTGAAAGATTAGAAGATGGGAAAATAATGAACACACAAAAAAGGCCTAACATGAAGGAGGAAGAGAGGGAGATTGGTATTTTGGGGGGACTGGGTTTCTATGATTGGGAAGATTGATGAGGAAGTGATGGAGATTTTGGGCTTTGAATGTTTTCTAGAAAAAACTCAAGGAGATGGAAATGCATGGCATTGTTACCTAATTCTGAGTCACCCATCAATATATGGAAGCGGAAGCACCAATTCCACAGTAGTCTAAGGAATAACCAAGGAGTCAATAACCGGGGAACAAAATTTGTTGGTCTTCCATAATTGATTCTTTAGTAGAGGTGATAAAAGGTTAGATCTTGCAAGATAGAGGGATCATGCTAGAAAACTATGAGATAGTAATATTTTGATAAGATGTCATAGAGAAAGAGTGTAGAGATAATTGGGAATCCTTAGTAAAGCCAATGAGAGAGCTTGCAAATAGCCAGAACTTCTATCATTTCAAGAGAAAAAATTGGTACTATCCCTATAAAACTCCAATGGCCATTTAGAAATAATGCCAACAAATTGTAAGAAGAATTATTCAAGATACCAAGAGACATAAACATAAATACGCATAGTTTGTAAGCATTATTAACATAAGCAAATTCTTAATATGACTTAGACTGTTTTTACCTAGAATTGGTTTTCAATAGTTAAACATTGATGTGTATAATGTAAATACTATGTGTGATCTTGTTCTTATGGTTTTGTGTTTTTCATAATTTGTAGGATAGTAATAAACCACATAAATTTCACAATCTCAAAGAAAACATTATAAGACTTTCTAGAATCTATTTTGAAAGCCATAGGGAAATTTTTACTTTACCATTACTATAGATTAGAGCACCAATTTTCTATTTAACTATGGTTGGGGAACTTGTGATATCAAGGTCTTTGTATAAACTAAAGTCATAATAAATTTTCATAGGGAGGAGAACCATTGTAAGATCCTTTAGAAGTTCCAAGCCTAACTAATAAATCCCAAGATGAGTGATGCATATGCTAAAAATACCATGATAAGGAGGAGAAGGATTTTACATCCGAATTTGACTAAATGGAGTGAATACATGTATATAAACTTGAGTAAACTTATCTCTATTTTGATCAAGGCATATTAGTATGAAGGGACAGAGAAGAGTCTAGAATCTCTAGTTTACATTGACGTGAGGTAAAATATGAAAAGCATCGCATGAACCCCTTTTCAGGGTGATTACATCTAGTGGTTGTATTCATGGATTTTATGAGATTAGACCATTTTTCTACTCAGATGGTTAACTAAGTTGGTCACACAATATATTTGATACCCTAAAATTTGTCCAAGTTGAATGTGTCGTATTTGGGCTCTCTGGATTTTCTATCCCTGGTACATCATGTTTGTCTCCTTCACCAATGGGGGCTCAGGGTTAAATTATTTGGTGGAAAGATTTTTTTTTCAAATGTCCAATTTCATGAGGGNGGGGGGGGGGGGTGATTTACTATCATACATGAAGGAAGATATGGGATGACAAGATTCAAATTGAAGAAGTTTGTATCTTCCTTGATGAAGATATACATAATGTGGTCCTATAAGAGGAAGTTTCCAAGTTGGATATGGTGGTCTATAAGGGGGAGGCATATATTTATAATGGTTCTTATATCTATTCCAAGTTGCATTGGATTAAGGAAGGGGGCTAGGTTTCTGATTTCTATTTTGGTTTTCTGGAAAAAAAGGGTGGTGGTTGATAGAGCTTTGGGTTTATGTTGAGTCAATAGATCTCTTTCAGAGGATACAACCAAGGTCAAATGTATGTTTGGATTAAAATTTTATAATAGTTTTTCCACAAATGATTTGATGGATCATTTTGTTAATGCCATGCACTCTTTTCATGAGGTTATCCTACACATAGTTTTTATTGGGGCCCATGAAAATCTAGACAATGACTTCTTAAAAGACAATTTTTTTTGCAACCCTTAATTCCATGTATAATTGTCAATCTGTAGACTTGGATGGGCCACCTTGTGAGTTCCACGTCAAATCCATGTGGGATATGGTATGGTATGATTTTTTTTTAGTAGCTAAATCCTTTTCCATGAGATATTTAACTGAATCTATTAACCAAGGTCTTATCAAGTTTATTCTAAATAATGGAGACAAGGATATTATTAGGGGTTGGAGTCCTATTGATTTTCTCAGTGTTGTTAATAAAATCTTGGCTAAAGAAATAAATCTCCACTTTGTGTTGTATCTATGAATATTTTTTAACAAGAGTATAAAAGGCTTTTGTAGATTCTAATGATTATGGACAAGGTGATCTCAGCCTTGGAGGATGTTGGCACCCAAAGTTTTGGGTATATTTTTGCACGCGCGCATAAACGAAAGTTGTGCACGCTCATCCAGTAGTTCTTCAAGCACCTAAGTAGATGCACAGAAGAATTCCATAGTGCGGGCATCAGATCGAGTTTTGTTGAGAATCACACCAAGTCTAAAGGTGGTCAAAGTTGTGTCAGTCTACTTTTTGTCAGTAGCACCAGAAATCAAGAAGAAGCTCGTCAGAAGTAATAAATGAATCATCAGGATATGTATCAAAATAATTACTGCCAGAAGCAGATGAAGACGTTGGGTGGATAAAGATGAGCTCCCCGGGGAAGTTAATATTTCCCCTTATGCATAGAACCTACATGGATCCCTAGAAGATACCCGAAGCGTGTGAGTTCGTTAGAAAAAATAAGCAAGTGGAGTAGAAAAGTGAAGGACAATGCTCCTCATAAGAATAAGATATAAAATAGAGATCTCATCTCAAAAAATAGGCTAGTGAATTTGGGAAAATCATCAATACCAAAGCTCTGAGTTAATCTATAGAAATCATGTGTTGTATGGAGAATTATCCTTTGTCTTGTATTTGTATAAGTCTTAACATTTAGCGCAAGGTGCATTATGTTGTATTCCCATTGTTTTTATAGTAATGAGACAAAGTCTTATGCTATTCAACTCGGTTATTTAGCACATCGTATGTCTCTAATTTGATGGAATACATTCAATACTAAATATATGGTAGTTTTGTTCTATTTTATGTTTGTGATGAATGAGTAACACTTGTGCATGTATTTCTTTAATTTTTAGTCCTTGTTAGATTACCATATATGAGTTACATGGATTCCATTTTCAGTTCTATTAGTTATGTTTTATCCTCCATCCCCGACACAAGACTTTATGGTCCTTGTGATCCTCTTTGCATCGTGGGTGAGACCTTCCTCGGCCTCGGTTGAGGATTTATATGTCAGTTCTTAGGGGTTTTTCTTGGAAACGCTCTGGATGAACCTTGGGTCTTAAACCCCCCAGTGTTACAAAGGTTAGTGACTGTGCACGCATGTACAAAAGTAGAAACACTTCCTAGATTACTGCCAACAAATGGCTATGTTGTCGGAACCTGAAGTCTTGTTAAGATTGATGGAGTAAAAGAGAAATGTGGTGGCATCCGTCTAAAGAGGAAATTCAAGACTGGATAGAATATAAAGAGGATAATTTTTCCCTAAAAGAGACGAAAGGATTGCAGGTGAACACAAAAGAATGGAAAGAGTCATTATTATGGGATCAATCCAAAATTCATAGTTTAAAGGAAATGGATAGTGAGTCTGAAAGAAAGTTTGAAGAAGGTCCCTGAAAGCGGATGTTAGAAGAGATCCCCCTTTGGGTAAAGATGTTGTTTGTGGAAAAAGAATGATATACAGGGAGCCTGATAGGATGGATGAGTAAACCCCTTAGCATTGGGGGGGTTTCTGGAAATGATGGTGGGAAAATAGCCAGAGAATGGATCCAATAAGGAGGATCTAGGAAGTTGTTTAGATGAGTTGAGCACTGGAATGGACCTAGAGGAGAAAAGAGTTGAAATATACACAAGAAGAGATTATCTAAGGGAGAGAGTTTAGTGGAAGAATCAATAAGAGTTATCCAAGGGTGCGCAACGAGGTGTCGAGCCCAGAATGAAGAGGAAGCTCACGCCAGGAAATGGTGTGGGAGAGGATGTTGTGCTAGAGTGGAGTAAAGGTGAGACCTGGAATGAAAATATGCTTGGAATCGAAGATACCAGTAGTGATAGTAGTGGTAGTGAGGGCCTAGGTGATGAATCTAGTACCCTTTGGTTGTTGTGGTATGTATCAACCTTGAGAAGAGGAAGAGCGCACATGTATGGTTCGCAAGTGCAAATTTTTGGTGCACTAGTGGACTCGGAAGAGGAAGCATCACATAGTCATGCTCTGACAAGAAGAGAATTTGTCGCGCAATATCATGGGGTGCCACTCCGATGGGATTTTGGATCTCAATGTAGTGGTGGTACATTGAGCATCCTGGCAAGTGATGCATGGAGAAGTCACATACTGAGTGGGGAAACGACTATGCACAAGGTGGTAGTGTCCATATGGGACTGGGAGATGTATTCACATGGTGACATGAACCAGCCCGGAGGTGGGATTTCATAGTGGTGGTGCGTAGTTAGATCAAGAGGAGAAGGCGAAAAATGTGAATGTGCCAAAAATGAAGGAAGATGGAGGCTCCCCTAGTGGCAGGGGAGACAAATTGATAATGTTGGATGGTCTTGTGTGACTGGAACTAGATGGCTCTTTGGGTCCCCTCACAAGAAATTTTAGGAGAATATGGTCTTACCCCCCCTTGTTCCACCCCCGTTGTGTATTTTTAATCAAGATGAACACATAATAGATAGTGAAGAGGTTGAAGTTGAAGAGAGAGAAGAAGAGGAAATAAGTGATGACATGAGTGGAGGAGAAAGTGAAGTCATTAATACTTTACCCCGAGCAATAGCGGTGTGGTAAGATCCAGACAATTGCAGTTGAAGGAGAGGAACTAACCTTGGTCCCAATATGGACAATAAAGATAGTACACTGAGACTACTTGTGTTCCATGGAACGGGTAAAGATGATGTCAAACAACATTGGTTCACTAATGAGGTGATCTAGTCTTTAAAGAGAGTTACATATGAGGTGGCTAAGATAGCACAACAAGAGACTACGTTCAAGGATTGGACCTTGACGTGGTACATGAAATATAAGGCTACTACTCCAGCAGGACAGGAAAGGTACTCGGCTGAGATCAAACAAGACCTGCTTCGAGAATTTCAGAAATTAAGGAAATCAAGCAGAAAGAAGGAGAGATTTTTTGGGACTATGACCAACAGTTCAAAATCTTGTTGGATAGGTTGATGTTCTAGATCTAGGATGTACAACACAAAGAATGGTTCTTTGCGGGGCTCCTACCCCATATTCGAGTCCCACTCACCCAACAAAAGGTGACAACTCAGGCTAAGGCAGTCAATATTGTGATGTGGTTGGAAGCTACACTGGGAGGTGTAGAAACATCGGCCAGGTTGGTGCAGGTTCAGTCACAACTAGTCAACCTAATAATCTAGTTGCAAGATATGTCCAACACTAAATTTGTGTGTGAATATGTGTGGTGCACTACATGCCACTCAGAAGGGCATCGACGAGACGAGTGCCCAATCCTTCTGAATTATGTGGTGAATAGAATGTTGAATCTATTTACCTATGGACAATCAAAATAGAGTGAAATATGCCAACAGTGGGGCCATGTTCCACCCTACTACCCCACCCTACAAAAATACCAAGAAACAAATCAAACCCCTTTCTATGAATTCTGTAAATTTGTCAGCCACGATATCAACAGTTGTCGCTACCTTCAAATGACACAACATAACACCCATGATGCATTGGGTGCAAGAGGAACAAAAGGGTGGTGAGTGAAGGTACGACCACAGAGGTGGATACCAAGGAATATCTCGAGGTGGGTATGGATGCAGTCGAGGATGAGGATTTGGTGGAGGAGGCAGTAGACCCCCACATGCTTCAATTGCGGTGAGATTGGTCATGTCTCACAATTGTGCACTAAGTCACACGTGCTCTGTGAATACTGTTATAGTCCCAAACATGTCACTGAGGATTGTCTAGAATTGATGAAAAAGTGGGAGGACAATAAGGGTAACTGTAACATGGTACATTTCAAGCCATGCAAAAACTAGAAGAATAAGGGAGAAGGAAACGTTTGGATAGTAACCTGTGGAGGGGAAAAGACATGGGAATATTTCGAACCCGGAGAAACTTCATGTCAATAAGAAGAAGGAAAGATCAAGAATTCCCCCCATCCCCCTCCCATGTTTGATGTGGCTCAGTAGAATTAGTATATGTGCAATGCGTAGAGGGCCTTGGAGGAAGAATGAGTGTGTGAGGAGCTGCAATGCGTGACTCATAGGTCCCTTGAAGAGGAACGGGTCCGGGAGGAATTTCATAGGGTGATGTAGAGGTCACTAGAAGAAGCAAGAATATGTGAGGAAGTGCAACGGGAGACACAAAGGTCATTGGAAGAATCTTGTGCACATGAAGAACTACAATGCGTGACATGGAGGTTGTTGGAGGAAGCTTGCATGCGTGAATAAATCTAATGCGCCAACCAAAGATCAATAGAAGAAGCACACAGACAGACTATGTTGTGACGTGATGATAATGAATCATATGAATAACGCCAAGAAGAGTTGCAATGTGCAGCGCGTGAAGAATCCTTGTGTGAACTCGATCGCGTGGAAGAATCAAAAGATCAAGTCAATACCTTCTTTCACTATTGTTTTCATTTTCTAAGAGATCCAAAAGTTGTGAGAAATTTGACTCAGATGTTAATTTCTTGTATGAAATACCAAGGAGAGGATACCATTATTTCATCTCCGCAACCAAAAAGAGATTTCGGTCATGTCAGCAAGAAAAAGCACACTGGCCGATAATTTAATATGACCACAGATCTTGGTGGGTATGATATGGATGGAGTCATGTTGGATATAGGATCCGATGTGAACATTTTACCCAAGAAGTCTTAGGAAGTGATGGGGAAACCATAGCTAGTTTGGTCACCCATTCAACTTCAATTAGCCAACCAGTATAAGATCTACCCCATCGATCAGTTAGATAAGGTGGAGGTAAATATAGAAGGGGTAAAAAGGAAGGCCGCCTTTGAAGTCATTGAAATCATGGATGAGTTGGATCCCTACCTTACATTGCTAGGAATCAATTTCACCTTTGACAACAATGCAGTCTTGAACTTGATACTGACACCCTACGCATAGTCACACCACATGATCCATATGAAGGTGATTGCTACAATGAGTTTGTCGAAGAGGATGTGTAGAGCTTGAAAATTGAGAATATCTACAAGGTCATGGGTCGCGGCGAAGACTACATCAATCCCACCACATACAGAGAGTTAAGTTAGAGGAGTGTCAAGTCATATGACATGGATTCTAAAGATGCCTTGGATAGATGGAAAAATCAACTTTATGAGGTGTTGACTAGGAGGTGTGCACACATATCTACAAATAAACGAGTGCAATACCATAGATTCTACGAGTACTATAGGTGTACTTCACTGGAATGGCCCCAACTATATAAGAGTACTTCCAAAAAATGGTGGAACTCTATAACACCCAATCCCTTGCATCCTTGCTACCTCCCAAAGTCTCCTAAAACATTTTGAAGGCCAACCATCTTCCTGGCATCCTGACTCCCCCTCATGTTGTGCACAACAGAGCATCAATGGGGGGGGGATTCTGACCACTCCTCCGCCAAATCAAACCACCTACGTGGAGGGGAACAAGAAACTTGTGTGATGCCTCCTATTGTAGTCCCAATTCTATAAGGCAACTAGCTCAAGGATGAGACAGGTAATGGTGGTGGGTGCTTATTGGCACCCAAAGTTTTGGGTTAATTTTTATGCACGTGCACAAAAAAAAGTTGTGTGCACTCATCCAGTTGTTTTTCGAGTGTCTAAGTAAATGCGTGGAAGAATGCCATAGTGCGCACATCAGACTAGGTTTTGTTGAGAATCACACCAAGTCTAAAGGCGGTCAAAGGCATGTCAGTTCAAGTTTTGTCAGGTGGGCGCACCAGTTTGAGTTTTGTCAATAGCGCCATAAATCAAGAAGAAGCTCGTCAGAAGCAAGAAAGGAATCACCAGGATATCTCTCAAAATGATTACTGCCAGCAATACATGAATACATGGGGTGTCCAGAAGATGAGATGGCCATGGAAGTTAATATTTCCCCTAATGAAGAGAACCTATGTGGAGCCTTGGTAGGTACCAGAAGCATGTAAGATCATTAGAATAGACAAGAGAGTGGAGAATAACAATGAAGGACAATGCTCCTCGACAGAAGAAGATATAAAAGAGATCTCTCAGCTTGAAAAGGGGTTGGTGAATTTGGGAAAAACATCAGTATTAGAGATCTTAGTTAGTCTATAGAAATCATGTGTTGTATGGATAAGTCTCCTATGTCTTGTATTTTTTTGAGTCTTAACATTTAGTGGAAGGCGCATTCTATTATATTCCAACTATTTTTATAGTAATGAGATGAAGTCTTATGTTGTGAAACTCAGTGATTTAGCTCATTATATGTCTCTAATTTGATGGAATACATCCAGTAATAAAGATATGGTAGTTTTGTTCTATTTTGTGTTTGTGATGAATGAGTATCACCTGTGCATGTATTGCTTTAATTCTTAGTCCTTGTCAGATTATCATATATGAGTTACATGGATTCCATTTGCAGTTTTGTTAGTTATGTTTGATCATCCATCCCCAACACAAGATCTTATGGTCTTTGTGATCCTCTTTGCATCTTAGGTCATACCTTCCTTGGTCTCGGCCCGAGAATTGATATGTCGGTGCTTAGGTGTTTTTATTGGACACACTCCATATGAACCCTGGGTATTAAACCCCCCAGTGTTATGAAGGCTAGTACATGCACAAACATGTACTGAAGCAACAATATTTCCTAGCTTAGCACCAATAGAGGCCATGGAATCATCTTGAGAATTTGGTTAGCAGCCCCTTTTCTAAAAATAGACTTTGAAAATTATTATGATTGGATTGATTGGTATTTTGTCATGGAGATGTTAACTTGTTTGAGGTTTGGACCATGATGTGTTTCCATGGTGAATACTCTTTTCTATAATGCCTCTAGATTTGTTTCATTTAATTGTTTTCCCCCCTTGGATTTTTTTGCATCATTCCATCCAGTAGAGGTGCCCCTTGGCATTTTACCTATATTTGTTGATAATTGATGCATTAGTTTATCTATTGGAATCTACCCTCCTTTAGGGGAAATTGAGGGGAATTTTTCTTCTTTATAGGTCATAGTTTATTAATAATCACTTTGCAGATGACTATCCCTTATCAATGTGAGTGGATTGGGACTCTATAGATGGTACTCGAGAATGTTTGGATATTTTCTATGTAGCATCTAGAGCAGTGGTTAGTGATCATAAGATATATTTTTGGATGATTGTTTTGGGTATCTTGCCTTGGTGGATTCCTACAGCTTGAACATATATTATGTGGCTAGGGGTCAATGTGCGATGTCCTATCATACCTTTTTGGGTGGGACTTTTTCCTATTGCTATGTGGGATTAATGTCTTTTGCGGATTTAGAACAAGATTCATATTTGGTAGTATAAGAACCTTCCATTTTTTGGGAAACTAATAGAGGTTGGGAGGATTCTTCATGCCTCTCACATATACTATGTTGTAGGTTGGTTGTCAATTCAAGCTCACTTTTGGTGTTTGTAGTATATTTTGTGGTCCTAATTATAGTTGAAGTATATTGGAGAGAAGGGTTTGTTACCGCTCAAACTCTCACTAGGTGAAGGAATTCGTAACCACAACCCATGTGAGCCTAAAGGCAGTATCAGGAAGGCCACCCACTCTCACTTTGGTGGCCTTTCCCCACTCTTTAGACCTAAGCAAAATGGAATTCCTAGCCTAGGGGGGTGTCCCTAAATCAATCAAGCTTATTGTTTAGTGTGGGAGTGTTAGATTAAGTTGTTTAAATCAATTTTACTCCTAAATATGTAAAGTAAGCATGGTGCAAGAAGTATAAGTTGATCAAAGAAGCCAAATCACAATGCAATTTATCTCATGAAATATGCCAACATTTAAAGTGATAGGAAATGTGTTACTATTCACAAGAGGTTCTCGAAATGAAACAATGCTAGTTTATTTCAGAGTTACCATGTATAAGTTTATGAGTCAAGTATGATAGAAAGCAAATAAATCAACCACAAATAAATAATTCAATTCTTATACCCAAAACTGTGATCATATTCTAATCACAAATCATACATCATTAATGTGCTAATATGAATATGTGTTTTGAGACCTGCAAAAATAGACTAAAGCATTTTCTTAAGTATAACCAAAACCATGAGTGAAATCACTCATCTAAGATTAATTCCTCAATCATAGTTGTGGAATTCAAATTATGACCATATA
Source organism: Picea engelmannii (assembly GCA_009831015.1). Lineage (NCBI taxonomy): Eukaryota > Viridiplantae > Streptophyta > Pinopsida > Pinales > Pinaceae > Picea > Picea engelmannii. The sequence continues at coordinate 1,255,573 of ML777809.1, forward strand.
ACAAAATTGAGATTCATTCACGTGAATTCATTTAAGAGTTATTCAAAACCAAAAAATCTCACACATAATGTTCCAAGAAATTAATATGCAATGTAACAATTCTCAATTTATGTCCTTCAAGGAAAAGTAACAATGTTATGGGAAAAATTCTTTGAGACTATTATATATTGTTCATATTTTAAAGAGTGACATTGTTAAGAACCAAATATCAATATAGCATAGAAAAACCTCAGAAAAAGTACTCAATGCCTTGAAAAAGAGATAATTTCAGATAATAAGCCTCTTCGAGGGGGGAAACCTCCTTTTACCCCACTTAAATGTTCAAGTACAAGATG
>ML777809.1:1259393-1275104 GCA_009831015.1 Picea engelmannii
TTGATAGTTCCTCCATCTGCAATCATTACTTGAAACTCTGGCGCTGGATATACAAAGCAATTGAGAGCTTTGGCTAATTTATAGTGAATGAAATTATGAGTACTGCCAGAATCAATTAGGACTATTACCTTTTTCTTTTTTATTTATCCTTCGATCTTGAGGGTTTGAGGAGTGCTAATTCCAACCAATGCATTACATGATATCATGGGAGTCAACTCTTCAGACGAAATTGCTTCTATGTTTTCATTTTGAGATGGTTCTTGTTCTTGTTCTTCTCCCTCTTCACAATCTATGTAGAATAATTTCTTCTCACCACACTTATGTCCCTTACTATACTTGCTATCACAATTACAACATAAACCTTTTTCTTTTCTTTCCTCCAATTGTTGAGGTGTCAACCTTGTAGGTTGAGGTGTTTTAGAAGAAGGAGCATTGTTCTCTCTATAGATGTTAGGATTGGTCCTTCTAGTAGCCATAGCCATATTTTTACTTTCAAAATTTCTTTACACCTTAAATGCATTCTCCAATGATTTGGGTTCCCAAAGGCAAACCTCATGTTGAATGTTATCCTTTAAAGTTCCTATGAATACATCAATCAAGTGCTCATCTAGAATATCGGTTACCTTTATGTTCAATCTTTGGAAGTTCTCAATGTGTTCGGTAACTGAACCCTTTTTCTTGAGATTTATCAATTGGCTAAAGAAGGTATTTCTCCTTGAATCCTCATAGTGTGCTATCATTTCTTCTGTGAAAATTGTCCAAGTGACGAGTGATTTGCAAGAACAAAGCCATCGATACCATACAAATTGATTAGGTTCTAAATATAAAGAAGCAATTCGTACCTTTTGTGTATGTGGCACATTATGTATATCAAAGAATTGCTCCATCTGAAGTATCTGTGTGATTGGGTCCTTGCCATCAAACTTCCTCATATCGATCTTAGGAACATGGTTGGTCTTCAACCCAAAGTTGGAGTTTCTCCATTCTGGATTCATCTTCCTTGTGTCCTCATCATGAATTTCATGGGATGCATTTTCACTTTCAGGTGTCTTCTCTATTATGAAATTTTTCAATACTTCCATGATCTCCTCTTTTAAACCATCCATATTTGCCTCCAACTTAGCTTCCATCTCTTGTAGTTCATATTTTGTTACTATCTTCTTTTGTGAATCATTTATGTCCCTACGCATTTCTTCACCTTCATCAAGAGTCCAATTAGGATTGTCTGGAGGCTTATTTGGTGTAGAAGTTCCCTTTTTGGGTAGCATGTTGGCCAAGTATCACTTTTGAACCTTGATTTTGAGGTGGTTCTGCTAGACAATCTTTCTTCTGTTGTATCTCCCAAGTTTCGGCTCTTCTAGGTATGAAACTTTCTTTTATGTAGTTCTCTAATATTTTTTCTCTGCAATTCCATAGGTCTAATCAAAATTGGATGTGCCAAGTGGAATTTACGGTAACTTCCCCACAACTTGTCGACTTTTGGCCTTTCCAAGAGATCTCACTTGTATAGCGTTCCCCGCACAAAATAATTGATATAAAATTCTGAAACACGTACCCGAAATACTAAAGACTTTCCATGATCCAATGAAACTGGTCCCACTCAATTTGGATACTCTAGGAAGACGTTATGATTTTTTTACCTGGAACACCTTCTTGAGACTAGTCAATAGGACTAGTCAGATACCCTATCTTACACAAGGTGTATATACAAATTTAAGATGACCTAGAAGATGAACTTTTTACCATAGAGACCTTACTAATTTTTGTGAATAGCCTCCAGATTTTAGGGTCTAAAATGTTACAAAAAATATTTTATAGCGAAAATTCCGCAATGACTCATTTCAGGATGATTCCATAACCCTATCTTGTACAGGTTGTATCTCTGAAAGTATAAGGCCTTAGGAGATGAAATTTTAAATTGATCTGTCTACTAAATATCCTCCAATCCATTCCTTCTGAAACGTTGTAGAAAAAAAGTTATAGTGAAAATTCCAAGGTGTCTTAGATGTAGCAATGAAACCCCAAGACCTTGAGCTCTAATACCAGATGTTAAGAACCAAATATCAATATAGCATAGAAAAACATCAGAAAAAGTACTCAACACCTTGAAAAAAAGATAATTTCAGATAACAAGCCTCTTTGAGGGGTCAACCTCCTTTTACCCCACTTAAATGTTCAAGTACAAGATGATTCCAAATGAAAATGTCTCCTTGATATATATAGGAGACTAGGAGGTATAATTACAACTAATGGAATAAAGAAGACATAATAAAATAAAATTACTAATTTAATAGGCCCCAATTAAGGGGTAATGAGTCAATATTAGGGCTTAACCGACATCAATCCAAGGGAAATACCATAATATTCCATAGCAATATAAAAAAATAAAAAAATTGTAAATAAAGTGTTGCTTAACATTGTTTATCATTCATTCAATGATGTTTATTTAATGCTCAAGATATATGTGCAAACTCCAAAAAACATATCATATGTTAAACCTTTAAGAAAGTGATACTCAGCAAGATAAATGAAACATTTAATACCTTGTTGCAAATTTTTCAAGGTATTAGCACTTTGATTTAACATGTGTGTATCATTAGATCTTGAATATAGCCAAACGACGTGAATGTAGTGTGTATAATCCCAGATCGGTTATGCCCAATTTATAAATGGTTCAAAAAAGTTTGAATGCTTGGAGAACTTAACCATGAAACATATACAACTAAAACCATTTAATGAACATCAAATTTATCATTTGTTTAAGTGTCAAACCATGGAGTTATGAAGTATGAATCACACATGTAAATATATCAGCATAGTAAGTCATTATATGGTTATATAATTCAAGTAATTTCCACCTTAGATCATTTACCATTCAATGCAAGAGAGAAAATAAGTTAATGTGTTCTTGAAGCGTAATTTATCTTCCCTAATCAATTAGATCTAAATGAGAAACCATTTAAAATGAATGTTTTTAGATCAAGCCTCTTATAATTTCAAACCAACAAAATAGAAAGAGGATGCACTTAAAATCATAAAGCGCTCTAACACCTGAAGGCATCAATTTGGACTATTAAAGCATCACAAAGCTAGAGCTATGCTTAAGATGCGAGAGAAAACGTTAGATCCCATAGATATCCTTCCTCTAATGGTGCATCCAATTAAATCATAGGAAAGTAGACTACAAATTGACCTTTGAATAAGAAAATTAAGCAAAAACTTCTACAAAGAAAATCCAAGTTATTAGCTATATTTGACATGTATTAGCCTAATTAACTTATGAAACAATAAACGTAGATCTTAAGAATAAGAACCTTTAAACCCTATATTGCATATAAACAAAACAAAATGGGAAAAATCGTAAATGATGTGGCTAAAAATGCAAGGAAGACCAATGCCTACTCCACTTGGGCTATGGGGAACACTTGAACTATTATTGAGTATTATTCGTGTATCTTTGTGTTTGAAGTCACAAGCAACTTCAAGGGATTTCCTAATGAGCTTTAAACTTGGATACTTCAACTACTACAATAATATAAGGGAGGCTAATCCTAAGAGACTTTAACCTAAGTACTACAATATGAAAATTAAGCCAAGCCTATAATAAGAGAATAAAACCCTAAGATGTCTATCATGAATACAATAAGTCTAATCCTATAAAATTCAAAAGGAAATGAAGTGACAATTTGTACTCGTGTTTTTCTTTATTGATGTTGTAGCAACTCATTTCCTTTAGAGTCCTTCAATATCAAATATTCTATATGATATCTCTAGAACATATGCTCAAGAAATAAAAAAAAATCTCACATAATAAGTAAGGAAACAAGTTCTTCCAATTGATTTCCAACCACTGCAAATGGGAGAGTATCCCTCCTTATATAGATAAGGAACCTCATAGAAACCATGGGTAGAAAACCACATGCTAGTACAATACCATGTGCCAATACAATTTTCTCAAGCAAAACCACGAGCTAAAATAAGAGACACTATGTAAACCATCAATAAAACCTCCAGGAATGAGAGTGCCCTCATAAATATGAGTCAAATACCCATACATGTGGTCATATAAGGATAACTCATGTTCCCTCATAAAAAATGGAATAAAACCCCAACAAACTCCCAAGAAGCATGGAATATCAAGTGCACTCCAAGAGAAGGATCAAGATGGTTAGAATGTGCGGCACAAAGACTCTAGCTCTCCCATAAGTATAACACATGTGTCTTAGGAAACAAGGTGCTCCAAGAGATAAATGGTCAAATAAACTCATAACATCCTCAACTAACTTACACCCACTTGTAACAAATGGTCCAATTGTGTAACAACCTTATAATTGACCCCAACAAACTCACATGTGTGGTCAACAAACCATAATAGACTAGACTAATCCACATGTGTGATAGAATATGTCCATGTAATCAAGTGCACCCTCCTAGAATGGTCTATGTGGCACATGATGATGATGTGGAGTCCCTATCACCATCCAATGCACTATCATGGATCCAAATGAAGTGACATGTATGATGATGCAATGTCACAGATCCCAATGTAGATAGATATGACTGTATACAAGTACATAGATCCCAAGGTGGGTACATTGATCTCAATGTAGTGTCACAGATCCTAGAGAAAGAGCATGAATCTTGAGGCATGATACATAGATCCCAAGGAATATATGACATCTCACATACATATACATAGTTCCTAGTGCAAGGTTCCCACTTATAGTGGTGGGTCTAACCCCCTTACAAGTCATTAGGTGATGCACACATAGTGATTTATTCTATAAACAACATAACACAAGTTAATTTTAATATTTTCATAAGTTTACCATTGGAGGACAACCTTAGCCTTTATACATGTTAAAAATCCTAGGGAAAGAGGTATTTCCTAGGTCACTAAGTTAGGGGTAGGTAATATGATGGTTAACTTTTTCCACAGAAAATTTCACTTTATATTATTTAAAATATAAATTGATCTGATACATAGAACCACCACCACCATGTCCAAAAGGTACATCTATTGGATATCTAATATCCAATCTATCTCCCCAACCCTCAAAATATATGAACTGGCTAACTAAAATCCCTCCCAATAACTCCAAAAAGAGGTTGTTTTATAACAACATACATCACATAGATAATAAAAACACTTGTTTATATCCCCACGGTGAAACAAAAGCCACCTGGATCATAGAAGAGATATATTGACAAAGGAGGACCCTCATGTTCCTCAACACACTGAAAATATATAATTTTCCCAGGTTGCTTGTGAAGTGTTTTCTTTGAAAGGTTGTCCTCTTCTGAGTTTTCTTCCCTGTAGACATGATCAAAAGAGATATGATGAAAAAAAATTCTAAGATCATTCAACCTATCCTCATCATTCCAAGGATATCACCTGAAGGCGGCCTTTTTCACACAACCAATCAATAACAATCATCGAATCTCCCTTCACATGTATAGCAGTAATAAAGAGCCTAGAAGCAAGAGTCAGAAGGGCCCAAGCACCCATCAATTTAGCTTGAGTATTAGAACCTGTGCCATAGTTTAAAATCCACTTGAAGATACGATTGTCCCTTGTCCTGATAATACCTCCTACCCCACTGTTTGATCCATAGGCTTCAGCTGCCCCATCAAACCATCCAACAACACCATCCACCTCATTTCTCATAACTTTGCTCCTCATAACCAGAGCAATCACCTGAGTAGCATGAGAATCCACTGCTATGGACATATGGATAGCCACTCTATAAGATGATGGTTTCCTGTCTTCAAAAACAACAAAGTTGTGATCCATCCAAATATACCAGCAGACAAAAATAGGTAAGGTGGGTTGTCGAGCCCTTCCAGAAAACCAATTTTTAAAACAATTTGTGATAGAAAATCCAGCCCAAGAACCCGATGAGTTCCTAAGTGAATGAACATTGGTCCAGACTGTGCACACAAAAAAACGCTCCACAAATAGGTGAAAATCCAATTCCAAACTCTGATTACATAGGACACACCAACTCGGACCATTGAAACCATGACGTTGGAGATTCTCCCACGTGAGAATTTTATTCTCAACCATCAACCAAGTGAAAAGTTTCAGTTTCAGTGGACGGTTCCAAGTCCAAAGATTGATCCACCACCCCTTGACTATCATGCTCTTTTTTCTTCTTTCATTCACCTCATATATATTTTTTATTGTGATAAAACCAGATGTGTTACCTCCCGACCATCTAAGTCCATTTGGCCGCCTAGATAGAAGAATCCTATTTTTTATGAGTTCATTTCAAAAACTCATCCACTCAAATGCTAGTCGACCATCTAACTCCAAATCATCACTGGTATGCCACTTAGTACCTGCTATATCTGAACATTGATCACGACTAGCCTGAAAGAGCCAATACACTCCTTTCTAATTTAAAACATGGATTAATTCATCTAATAGGATGGATTTCACACCCATACCCAAAATGTAGTCCCTATCAACCAAAATGGAATCCCCCGAACCTGGATACCATGCAATCCAATGCAACAGAATATGCACCGATTTGAGTAAATACTTCTAGACTTGAGAGCCCCTTATCATAGGAACAGTGACCGCCCTAAGCCACCCCACAACCGAAAATGATCTGAGATACTTGTTTATGATCACACGATGCCAAAAACCTTCTTTAATTAACACTCTCCATAAAGTGTTGGCCACCATGCCCTTGCTAAAGCTATAAATATTCCTCAAGCCCCACCCACCATACAGTTTAGGTCGAGCTAAAAGTTGCCAGTTGCAGAGATGGATACTTCTTTTTTTCCTAGATCTCGACCACAGGAAATTAAACATAAACTGACATAAATTATTCAGAATCGAAGAAGGTAAGTTTGGTAAGGCTAGCCAATAGACTGGATGGCTTTCCAACACTGTTTTAATTAGTACAAGACGACCTCCAAGAGACAACCACCGATTGCACCAATGGCTAATACTCTTTTCGATTTTCTCTATGAGCCAATTCCAATATTGAGAATTATATCTGTCCATATTTAGGAAGTAACCAAGATACTTAAAACCGAAAGCAAGTTCAAGAAAATTAAAGTGGAAGAAAGGCTTATAGATATCCAGTAGAGATGATTGAATTCCATGATGAAGGAAATATGTTTTTTGAACATTAATCACCAAACCTGATGCCCCACATAAATTATCCAAAATTCTTTTAATCTCCACCCCTTTTGATAAAGAGGCTTTTTTCATGATAAGAATATCATTGACAAAAAGAAGATGGAGGACTTTTATATACCTTGATACTTTGATGCCTGTAATATTACCTTTTTCTTGACTATATTTTAATGTTAGACTCAAGCCTTCCATAACAAGTATAAAGAGAAGGGAAGACAATGGGAACCCTTGTCTTAGCCCTCTACCACTGTTGAAAAAACCAGTAGGTTCACCATTAATTAAAATTGCATAAGTTGCAGAACTTACACAGCCCATGATCCATCTTATCGTTGGTAGCCCAAATCCACATTGCATAAAAACCAGTCGAAGATAGTCCCAACTAACACAGTCGTAGGACTTCTTTAAGTCTATCTTCAGGATTAAATCTTATAGTTTTTTCTCTCGAATACTATGCATACATTCATGAACCATCCCGATAGCATCTATAATTTGTCTTCCTTTCAAAAAGCCGAATTGTTCCTCTGATAATGCTCGTGACAGTATAGGCCTTAACCTCTTTGCATTTATTTTTTATATAATTTTGTAACATAATTTACAAAGTGCTATCGGGCGGAAGTCCCCAAAGGTAGTTGGACCATTGACCTTAGGAATTAAGGTGATGAAAGTTGAGTTCAAGGATCTCTTCACTTCTCTCGACAGATGGGACTCCTCCACAACCTCTAACAAATCTTTAGCTACCAAATCAAAATAGTTGAGAAAAAACTCAACCGTCCAACCATCGAGACCGAGACTCTTGTCCTTTGTGAATCCATTAAGAACTTCTTTGATTTCCTATGTAGTGCATGGGCTCTCAAGAGTGTTTACCTCCTCCTCTGTAATGATCCTTGGATATAGACGAACAGTAGCAATTTGGTCTTCACATCTATGATGTTCAGATTCTTTAAAGAAGTTGCTAAAATGATTGACCACTTCGATATTTATAGCCTCTTGCCCCATATGTACCTAATCCATCTCATCAGTAACCTCCCATGGATTTTTTTTATTTTTCCTAAAGTTGGCATAGTGGTGAAAGTAAGTCGTATATTTTTCACCGCACTTGATCCACATAACCCTGATCTTTTGGTGCCAACACTCCTCATCTGCTAACAACAATTTATTCATTTTTTATTCCAGAACTTTAATGTGAGAATCTAGATCAAAATAATTGTCTTGTTCACTACTGAGAATAGACAATTCCTCTATTTCCTCGTCAATAGAACAAAGTGCACGCTGCTCATCAGATTTTCTTTTTTTTTATCCAATCCTTGACACGGTGCTTAAGAGACTTTAACTTCATTAAAAATCTATGTTGTGCTCCTGCCAACACAGAAAGTTCATTGTTATTCCAAACTTCCCGTACCAGTAAGACGAAAGATACATCTTTCATCAGAGCCGGATTGAATTTGAATGGGTAAGCAACTGACTTAAAGTCATAATCCAGTTGAAACAAGATTGGAGCATGATCAGAAATATATGGGTATTTTACCCAGAAACATAATCTAACTGAGTCAACTAGAAGAGAATCAGATACACACACCCTATCCAATCTTTTCTGAATACTCTCCATGCCACTACGACCATTTCACTAGGTAGGTGTGACTTCTGAAGCCTATATGTCAACCAAATTATTCTTAGCTAATAGATTTTTGAAAAACTCTGCCAAGGAATCCGACAAAGCCATCATCCCCCATACCTTCATTGGGCCCAGAAAAAAGTTCAGATCCCTTGCTAGGATCAAATCAGGTTGTGCTAATAGCCCAGTTGCATCCACCTGCTCCCAAAACTGCCTACGCTTTGAGCGCGGGACATACACATTTATAAAAGAGAAATTCCTTTTAGCCGGGATGAAGGAACCTGTTAATAAAATCCCACCAGTACAAAGAAAAGGTTTTAGGTCAAACACATTTGGATCCCAGGAAACTAAGAGTCCTCTCGACTTCCCAACAGAAATGACAGCACTATTCATCCATGACGGGCACAAGGAGTTCATAAAAATCCTTGCCTTATCTTCTACAACTAAAGTCTCCTGAAGGAAAATAATACGCATCTTAGTATTAAGAATCAATATCCGCATAGAAGGAAACTTAAGGGGGGCTCCTACCCCTATAATGTTTAGGGAGAGGAGGATAATGACTTATCCCTATCCAGGGATTTCATGCCTCTAAGCGCCCCTGAATCCATTGAAGTACCGGGTTGTTGCTCCACAACCAAAGGTAAGGTGCCCTACTTCTTTCTAGCACTACGCATTTTGATCGAGGATATTTCTTGCCCCAATCCCCTTGACCACCCCAAAGAGTTACACTGACCTCCATCCCCCAGTGGCCAATTTGGATCCCTATCTTCCATAGAAACACCTGCTTGTGCTTATAAACCCTAATAGGATATTAAGGGTGTAGTATGTAGGATTGCCTTATCGGTCGTATCCTGAGACGTAGAAGTTTGTACAGTGGGAAAAATGGACACAGGTTGTGTCGAGGAAAAAGAGTTGGGCGTAGATATGGCAGCAAGGATGGGTGTGGACAATTCACCAGGAGGGTCTGGAAGATTATCAGTAAGTGAGGGATTAGTAGGGATATCCTGACCTTCCAAATTGTCCTGGCCGGTTTGTTCTCCAGGAAAAAAATTGTCCCCAGAATCCACAAAAGGGAAGGCATCCGAAAAAGAAGAAACCAAGAAGTCTCATTCCCACAAAGAAAGTTTCATAAAAAATTAGGACAGTAAGTTTGTAACTTACCTAGAAAGGAGTTAGTGTCCAGGTTTAGATCAACGTCCAAGCTACCAGTCACCCCATCACCCTACGCATCTCGTGTATCCTAGGGCATATAAAAATTTGATGTTTCTGTGTCTGAGAGGTCGTAAAAAAAGGTAGCTCCAACCCTAAGAGTACAATATTTACGTAGGTGTTATGTCCTTCTACAGTTAAGGCACTGGAAGGGTAGTCCTTGATAGTCCAACTTTTGTATAGCAACATGGCCACGCCACTCAATCTCAATATTGTCCATAAGTCCTACATGCAGGTCCATTTCTAATAGAATACGGACCATGTGCTTGTCTTTCGAATGTTAACCCACTTCATCCAGCTTCAGGAATCTCCCTAATATATTTCCTATTGTCGACAAGGCATTTTTATTCCAGAGGTTGAGCGAGAGCCCTCGTAAGAGTACCCAAACATGTTTGTAGCTAAAGTAAACCTTAAAAGGATCAAACCCTGTCCTCCATCACTTCATCATTAGGCTACCCCCTTCGTATTCCCAAAAACCACCTCTAATGAGTTATGCACTCTCAAGGCACTTAAACATCAAGACAAACCATCCACAGGGAAGTAAGGAAAATTCTGGAGTATATCCAATTATGGGAACCCACGAATTCTTCATCCATTCCCCAAGATAAATGGAAAACCTTGTCTTATTAGAAATTCTCCCAATGAGAGCACACTGAGATAATCGACAAGTTTCTTCTAACCTGACATCCATACCTATCACCAAGCGTCTGCGTGTTTTCTTTGGTTTCCAAGCTCTAACTGTTCTCTTATGGATGGGATCTTTAACATGCGGTGCTTCTCTCGTCGAGCCTATCCCTACCTTATCCAAGAACTTAGAGTGGGTTTCCTGTTGTGGAACATTTATAGTCTGAGTGTCTCAAAGACTGTTCTCACCAATAGTTCCTTTCACCTTCTTCTTCGAACCACCCAAGACCGACTACTTCAAACCAGAAAGCTTGCTAATAACAGGAACTAACAACAATGGCTTTGAAGGTATTTTGGATGCCAGTATAGTCTCGGGAGAGTTAACAGGTGGACATAAAATCTTGTTTAATGCTCCACCACCCTTATTTAAGTGACATAACTCATCCATTGTTTTAAAAATATCCTCTTGATCCCATTCCTCCTTGTCAAGGGTGCCCATTAAGTGAATAGCCTTAGGTGCTCGATCCCACAAAGTTCCTTCAGTCCTCGACTCTGCCACGAACACTGCACTAGGTAGGACCCCCAGGTACCTGACCCTGAGGGTCAAAACGACAAATCAAGGTTGTTAAAATACTACAGGATGACATCCAAGCAAACTTTACTACCAGTCGTCAGGTGTTCAGTTAATTAAAAGCTCGAAATTATGGTGGATCAAATCACTCGAGTGTTCGGAAGATCAAACCACCTCTAAACCCCCTAAAACCTCCCACCAAAATCGAAAACGTTTAATGAGTAATAAACCCATCGCATTTTTCCAAAAACATAGCTCAATAGACTGGAAAAAACCCAAACCCTAAAAAAAACCAGGAACTAAAAATAACAATCTGCCATTTTTTATTCATGAGCTAAATCTAAAGGATGTAACCTGTCACTCTAATTGAAAAGTGCCCGATGGTTAACTTATGGAAGGGGAAGTGGAAACTTCATGTATTGACTCTCAAAGTCATGTAAGATGATATATAGGTATTTAACTTATCTTACTATCTTTAATGAGCTAGGAATATTTAATACGAAATTATCCATAATCAAAAACATGTCATTCATAAAACATAACAAAAGATTCATAACTTCATGTAAGATCATATGTAAGTTCAATCCTCATTTCTAGTTACCATACAAACATCATATGGATCAAAATTGCATAAAATGTTTCATGCACTTATTCATATTGACTCATGGTTTCTGAAATACCATCAGAGTCTATATTGTATTCAGATGAATGATTGGATAAATATGTAGATGATCCATAGTCTTCTCTATTGTCGATGAACGCACCATCTGAGTCTACATGCATGCCCAACATTTCAAATGTCAAATGTCTTTTAGATCTACGACTAGATTCAAAAGACTCTCATCTTGCATTTATTTCTTGTGGCAGTAACCTCTTGATAATATATGTTGTCTTAGAGTGAAGAGTTCCTCTCTTTGTCAAATTGAAGTCATAAACAAGTATGTCAACATCATCTAACTTTAAGAGGTCAGTGCGACGATGAGTTGTATTTTGACCCTTTCGTTTTCTCTTTCTATTGACATGTTTCTCACCCATCTATGGCTTCTACAAACCATTGAATGGGTGTGTACTTGTTGCATACCAATGCACTTCAATTGCAATAACATCATCATTTTCTTTCTCAATATTTATAACCTTTCCAATCCAGAATGAATAACCATGTGGATCTTTAGTCGCTTAAACTACAATCATGCTACCCTCCTTAATATCTTGTATTGAACCCATGTAAAGTTATTCCATGGCTTCATGTTGTGCATGTGACCTTCATGAACCAATATACATTTTTCTTTCCTCTTCTTGTGTAAACTCAATAGCACCTTGATATTGTTGTTGAACTTCAACAATGTTTGTTTCTTTAGATTCATTTGGCATATTTTGTGGCCAATGAAACGGAGTCTTCAACATTGTATCTCCATTTGTTAAGCTTGAAATTATGTCACTTTGACTATTGAAAAAAGACTCCCACCAAACAAAATCAGCAACATCAAAGTACGCATATGTATCCTTAATGGACTTTTTTATTTCTTCCAAGAATTCATAATAATCTACATCTCTATTACGCCTATGTGCATTATGGATTTCAGAAACTGATTGTAAATATAATAACTTTGATGCAAATATTGGATGATCTGGAATGAACTTCAAAAATGATAAACCTGATGAAGGCCCCCATTTTGTAGTAGTTGTACTGCTTTCCCCATATAAGTGTTTTCCCGTCAATTGTTTTGAAACAAAATTGATGTTGGAAGCTAATGTCATTAACTTACTCAATACATTTTTCTTCACAATTTGATCCCTGAATAAATCTTCGCATGTCAACAATTTCTTCTAATATATGAAAAATGGGCTTTGGAAGGTATGCTTTCTTAATACATTCAATCAATGATGGTAGAATTCCAACATTTTTTCTCTTCAATGTTATTGAAAAGTGACTAAACATTTGATCAATATGATCATGAGTGTGTCCAACAAAAAGGAAACCAACTTTCACCTTTTGAAAGATTCTCATTTCAACAAGAATGCTTAGGTATTCAAACACAATTTGATTTTCATTTTCACGACTAGTGTTGTCCAACTATAGATAAATAACTTGAGAAAGATTTACAAACCAGTGAGTGAGCACATGATGAATTATGGTGATGGTCATATTTGGATCATTACGAATATTTGGAGCTGTGAAGTAAACCTTTGGACAAATTTTTCCATTGAAAACCATACAACGAACCAAGTGAAACTGAATGAAATTCTCTTCCTGTAAATTTTTGGGTGTACAGACAAAATGTGGTAGAAGTGTTTTCTTCTAGTCCATGCCATCAATTATCATACCTAAATATTTGTTTGGAGCATCATAACACTTCTTCCAATGTTTGTACAACTTTTGTCTTTCACTTGATTGTTGATTCTGATGTTCTTGAAGTGCTTTCACTATGGAATATGCACATGACATAAAATGAAAATATTGATCATATGTTTTCATAGTTGATAACTATTCAATTAAAAAAAAAATAGTAAATACATACCTCTTTCTGCCCCTTCAAATTTATCTCTTCTTGATTTAAGAGTAGCACATATCCTAGAAATCCCCATCCTTGACTTCTTAGGATTACGAACATTGTTGAATTGTTTCTTCCATATTCTTATAAAATATGCATATGTAATAAAATTACCATTTCCTTCAACACCTTCATCATATCCTTTGTACAAGTTGTATATTTCCCTCCTTGAGAAATTATATGGAATATGTATTGTGTCTCTATCTGCCATACACTCTCCATGTTTGGAAAAGAAATCATGCATCCATGACAATGTAGTGTTTGTCAATGGCCCACTCTCTCGTCCATGATGTACCTTTGAATAAAATGAAGAATCATTTTTCCAAACTTGTCTGGATTCTCGATAGATGAACATTACCAATTGAGTGAATTTTTTTGAAAGCCTTTATGCAAAGTAAAATATTCTCAATGCAATAATCATATCCCATATTGGTGGATATCATGCACCCCGTCAAATATGAATTTCGCATGCTCTTATTCATTGACAAATATGTCTTCCTTTTATTCAATGAATGCATGTAGTCCATGCTTTTCAAATAATTTTTTTGACAACATTCACTTGAAATCAATTCACTTATGGAAATTGATTTAGTGAGAAATTATTTCCTAGACCTTGTATAACTAGAATGATTTGGATTGATATAAAAAGGTATAATCCTGGTCCTAGACACAATGTTTCTTTTCAATGTCTCCACTATTTTATCATCCTCACTAGAAGGATTTTCCTTATCACCACAAGGAGTATCAAGAAAAACATTGTCAGGAGATTGAACTAAAGAATGTCGATCACCTTGATTTGTTGTAGTTGAATGATTGAGAACATCATCATCAACATAATCATTTGGAGGAAAATCATCATCAACATTGTGTCCACCATTGACATAATCATCTTCATTTCTTTCAAAATTCCCACTTGAGTGAAAATTTTCACCATCCTTCTTAGTGCCTTGAAAATTTTCATCATTATCTTAAAAATCCTCACTTGGAGGAAAATCAACATCAACATTGTTTCCTTTTAATTTATCACTCGGGAAAGAGTGTCCACCAATGACATAACAATCTTCACTACTTTGAAAATCGTCACTTGAGAGATATTCTTCATCATCCTCATTACTGGCTTGAAAATTTTCACTTGGAGAAAAATCTTCATTATCCTCATCGGTACCTTGAAAATCCTCACTTGGAGGAAAATCATCATCACCATCATTGCTTCTTTTAAATTCTTCATTCGAGAAAGACTGTCTAGCATTTCCATAATCGTCATCATTACTTTTAAAATCCCCACTTGAGGGGAATTATTCATCATCCTCATTTGTGCCTCGGAAATCCTCACTTTGAGGAAAATCTTCATTAGTCCCTTCAAAATCCTCACTTGGAGGAAATTCATCATCACCAACATTGTTGTCTTTAAATTCCCCACTTAGGAAAAAGTGTCCACCATTGTCATAATCATCTTCATTGCTTTTAAAATTTCCACTTGAGGGAAATTCTCCATTATATTCATTAGTGCCTTAGAAATCTTCATTGGTACCTTGAAACTCCTCACATGGAGGAAGATTTTAATCCCAATCATTTAAATGTTGATCATTGTCTCCACTTTGACCTACATTTTGATTATTTTCATTACTATTAAATTGTTGAATATATTTATCACCATCATATTCCTCCTCTTCATAATCAATGCCTTCAAAGACCTATGATTTAGTACTTTCATGAGGAACATGTTGAATAAAATTGCTTGCACTATGATCAAAATTATGAATAGCTGAAAAATGTGACGCCTCATTTGCATTACAAAAATTCCTATCACATTTGTTATTCCCAACAGAAGAGGTATGCGAACAATTTGTCGATGTTTCAGAAATAAAATCTTTTTTATCTAACAAAGCCATCCCTTCTCTCTAAGAACATAGAATGATGCAAATTCTCACCCTCCCTATGACGTTATTATAACTTGCATAATGATCTTTTCCCTCTAAATACCCCCCCCCCC
>ML777809.1:1275112-1304215 GCA_009831015.1 Picea engelmannii
TCCCCCCATCAAATTTCCCCCCAAAATCCCCCCAAAATTTCCCCATCAAATTTTTCCCTCCAAAATTTTCTCCCTAATTTTTTCGCTTATTTTCCCTTAAAAATTAAAAACAACTTTTACTCTTTTATTTCATTATTTACATGTTAAATACAATATTTATCAATTTTATTTATTTATCCCACATTCATTAAACATATTGATGATCCATATAATTTTAGGTATATATGTAGACAATATACCTAATTTTTATTTATCCCACATTCATTATACTAATAATAATTTATATCATCTGTGTTATATATATATAGTCTTGTTTTATCTTTTTTCATTGTGTGATATCTTGGGCAGTATTCGATAAAGGATTTGGAGCAAGCTACAATGGAGAAACATCAAGAAGACATACGAGGAGAATCTAGCATTTTAGAGGTTAGTTATTCTTTAAACTCTTACCATTTACCAAAACAACAATTATAAGATTATCTTTGAATCACATAATAATTTTTCATACGAAAATTAAAAAACCTTAAATTTGTTTAGATGTTTTCTAATTTTTTCTAAAAAAATCCAACTTTTTAAAAAAATTGAGACTTTTTTCAAAAAAAAAATTAAAAATCCTTAAGATTTTTTTAAAAAAGAAAAAAGAAAAGTTAAATTTAGGTATAGTTTTGTAAAAGAAATTAGCTTTTTTATTGCTTTTTACTTTATTTTTTTAAGTTTTGGCCCATGGTGGTTACTAGGAAATGTATGGGGCTTTGTTGTGGGGGCTGGGGCGATGTTTGACATCGCCCCATCCCCCCCATGGCTAAGGCACAATCCCAATGTTGGGAATCTCCCTAGCCCCCCACGACCAAGGCATGGTCCCGACATAAGCCTAATAACTCCATGGGTCAAAAAATTTTAAATATGTGTCAAAAATATTTAATTTTTTTTAAATTAGTTCTTATATTCAATGTTTTTTTTTAGTTTATTATAATGTAAAAGGACTAATTTAATTTTTTTATCTTATAGGAAAATGACAGGAAAGAGATTATCTATGAATATATCTGGATCACAACTTGCAATAATGGCATCCAAAAATGCAACTGGAACCTCCATGAATGTTAGGAAATAAAATGATAGCATAACACCTGATCTATCAAGGGAAATGAAGAATGTTAGAGAGTGGAAATATCTTGAAAGTGAAAACAAACTGGAATATTCTTGGTTTGTTAAAGACAAACATGGAAACAATGGATATCATATATATTTGTATTGTGTCAAATTAGAACATGTGCAAGGAAATTATTAGGCACTTGGCTTGTTATGAGATATATGTTTGTTTCCAGCCACAGATATTGTTTATGCACTTGTCAAACAAGGAAAAACTTATATAAAGTTTAGATATTGCTTCAAATTGAACAATTATAACAAGAATGAATATTTTTCAGAATTATGTGCATCCATCATTGATAACATTGAGAAAGGAAATGTAAGTTTTTTATTTCTATTTTTGTGTCGTTTTTTTTATTTTTAATATCATGGTAATGTTTTAATTTTATTTAACATGAAAATGTTATATTTTATTTTTACAGGATTTTGATGAACGACTTTCACATATGTTAGTGGGGATTTACTCTATAGAGAATAATATCATGGATGTCATCAACGCTTTTCATATTGAAAAGACACAAGAAGGAAGGAAAAAGAAACAAAAAGTAATGGAGGTTGAACCTGAAAGAGTAGAAAGAGAAGAACATGAAAGAAGAAAGAAAAATCCTCATTCTAGAAATCCTAAAAGTGTTACATTTGAAAATGATGAAACTCCAAATGAATATTTTGTTGAGATTGGTCCCAATGAGGTTATCACTCCTTCTCGCAAAAATAATACACAAGATAAACGCAAAAGAGCGATGGTTGATGATAAGTCTATTCCTCTTGAATATGAAGAAATCGTTGATTTATATGAAACACATTTAAATCAAAAGAGGAAGAAAACAAATGTTGATAATGTTCAAGAAGCCATCATTATAGTGAAAGTCCTAAAGGTAGCAGAAATAATACTACCAAGTGTTGATCTAGAGGATGGTATTATAAAAACAACACAAAAATCCATTTGAAATGGAATGAGGACAGAAAACTTAGTTGATGATGGCCACAAATTTTAGTTGAATGTGAAACAACTTTATAAACCCACATAAGGGAAAGAAAAATATCAAATTAGAAAACTACATCACTTGCATATTCACAATTTGAAAGCATTGATTAGGTACAATCCATATGCACATGTGGTTGAATACCTAGTTCTTGTTGACCCAATGGAAGTTCCTACGAGGGAAGAATTTGATAGATCAAAATGTTTTGACTACAAATATCATGTGATTGGAGAAAATCATTCTGCAGAGGCTAGAAGAGAATTGGTGCAAGAATATCCCAATAATCCTCTTTTTGAGACAGTCAAATGCATAATTTATGTTGGTTTAACATATTCAGAAGCAAAGTTATTGGCATGGGATCATAACACAGAAAATGAGTATAGAATGCCTATGAATTTCATTCAAAGGGTGATATTTATCCATAATGAATTTTCGGAAATATGTCATGGGGAGAGATTAAGTGTTCATGTTAAGTTTCAGAAGCAATTTTGTATGGAAATAGGATTCCCACATGATGATGAAAATACAAAAGAAAATGATCGCAAAGGAAGTGATATATTTAGAGTTATGGATAGCTATTTTGAATTGGGATTTATAACTGGATAGGTATGGGATTCGATAGATGAGATCTTCACCCTACGAGAAAATATTAATATAAAAAATCAGAGAGTTAAGAAGGCTAAACCATTGATATGTGGCACAAGTAAGACAGGTCCTGACATAAAAAATCTTTCAGATGATATGACTACAACACCTTGGAGATCAATACGAGTGAAGGATAATAAACTTATCATAACTATATTATCACATGTTACATCGACAGATTTGTCAATGGAAGAAATGTGTGATGAATTTAAAAATTAAGTTTGTTGAGTTATTTTTATTTATGTTAGGACAAGAAAATTATTTTTTTCATTTTAACGTATCAGTTTAACATTATTATTATTTTTATTTAGTCACAAGATGTATATGAGAATACAAGAGGAAATGGTCAAGATGTTGAATAAAGAAAGTTGGGATGATGTTAAACTCGACTATCCAGATTCAAGCTCTTCAGCAGTATTGAAACAATTTTTTGTTGCATTCAAAAAGGTATGTTGATTTATTGCATTCATATTATTCATTTGTAAGTTAATTTATATCTATTTTAATAGTTATAGATATATAACTATGTGTTTGTTTGTTTCATTAAAGATGCCAAATAAGAATGCAGCTAGAGTACCTGAAACATTCAAAAGTTTTATTCAAAAAGCCAAGTTTGAAAGAGAAAGAAGGAGATGTGTTCAAAATGTTCAACTTGATGACACCCTTGATCACTACACTTGGAATGGGCTCAACATTGTTCAATATAAAGTGATATTAGGTGATTGTGAACAACTTGCAAATATTGTTCCTAAAAAAGCACACTCCCTAGTTATTGTGGATATCCCTCATGGTTATAATATCCAAAACATTGGATATGATATTGAGCCTTATACTTACCAAGCTTTCAATAAAGTGGTTATGGGATTTACAGAAGTTACAACATCACCATTTTGGATATTTCTAGTATTTCATTCAGATACACAACAAGGATTAGTACAATCAAGCTTCAAGGGGAAAGAAAAGACAAGAATGCAGTTTATTTGGTAAGATATTGAAAGTGTATGTTTAGCAATCAAAATTAGAAAAAAAATTATCAATTCACAAGTTAATTGTATTTTCACTTATTTATGTTACAGTAACAAGCCCAAGATTCAGAGCTCCAATAGAGAATCATTTAAACGTGATTTTGAGAGTATACATCTTGCAACCTGTACAAAAGATGATTCTTATAATTATATTCTTGTCAATGCAAAGGATGGAGAGACTCCTAGTAGTATATTGGTATACAATGTTGTGGTTAGAAAGCTAACATATGAGGAAAAAGATTTGAAATGAGAGATGGTTAACATTTATCAAAAACCACGAGCATTAATTAATTATCTTATAGATACATTTTCAAATGAAGGAGATTGGATTTTGGATTTGTTCTCGGGTTCAAATAAGGATTATGATCTAATATGTATGAAATCATACTTCAATATTATATTATTTTTAATTTATGTATTTTTACAGTATCTAACTTCATTATTTATTTTGTATTTGGTGATTAGGTACAAAATTAGCATGTTTCCTACAGAAAGGAAGGAATTGCATAGCCATTGAAAGTGACCCAATGCAGTGCAATTTTATTCAACAAAGAATTAATGTTATTCTAGTTATTCTAGATTAAATGCAAGAAGTTTGTAATACCCTTTTTTCCCCCAGCTTGTAATTAATCATTAATTATGATCACCATGCTATGGCATGGGAACAATGTAAATGAATTATTGTTTAGATTGCCAATAAATGACTTTGGGGGTGAATACTTGAAGTATTAGCCATGATATCACTAGAGGAAAGAATGAGGAAACTATAGAGAGGGTTCATTATGTCAAAATGACCCCAAATTCTCTTTGTTGAAATAATAAGCCTCATCTTGATTTCCAAGGAAGAATCAGTTAATGAAAGAAGGACCAGTGGTTGAACAATCAACTACCCCCATGAATGGGAGAATGGAGGGTCTGGATGAGGAGACATAAAACTATCAACCCAAAGTACCACATAATGCAGTTTTCTTGTAGGCCTAGAATAACTCAAGTTTCTTATGATCGAAGGAACATGATAGGTCCAGAACCTTCCTGAGGAGGAAAATGGCATGCAAGAATACACACGAAGACAGACAAGAAGAAAAAACAAGCCCACATGGGTCGTGCAACCGAGGGATATGCAGAGAGAAAGAGGAAGAGTGCGTGAGGCCCTCTAGCTGAGAAGAAGAACTGGAATCTTGATAAGTTGTTTTGGTTACTAGAGAGAACAAGAGAAAAGATCTCTGAGAATTTGCAAAAAAACACAACCTGAGAAGAAGATCGTGAGCTTGATGTTGAGGGAGCATCTGATAAACCTCGCAAGGGTTGTGATAGAGAGATATCTATGAGGAATTGCAAGAGTTTTTGTGACAGAGAGAGATCTATCAAGAATTGCAAGAGTTTTTGTGACAGAGAGAGAGTCTTTGAAAAACTGCAAGAGCTCCCTAGTGATATCATGGTTTGGCACGAGGGTGGACAGAGTGCTAAGAATGACTACCTCTGAGCCTATGGTTGGGTGGAAAGGCGAACACCCACAGTAATTTGGTCAGTGATCGACTGTAATAGATAAGTATTTCGCTTACTACATGCACTCGGATTGAAATGCATGATTTGAACTTATGTAATTGTGATTAATTGTGCTTCGTGTGAAATTAATTGTTATAATGTTTATTGCTCTTATGTAAGTCGTTGCATTTGAATGGTGTAAGGTGACAAGTTTGTCCTTTAGATTGGTTCGAAAATACCTATCCTTGTTTTAGAACTTCAGTTCTATGAATTGGAGGGAACTCCCTTCAAACCATTTGTCCAAGAAACCATGGGCTCATGCCCGCGGCCTTAATCCAAATCTTGGCTAAGAGTTAACAAGTGTAGCCTCTGGAACTTGAAAAAGTTCCATAGGACCAGGTCCATGGAACCCTTCACTAGACTAAAAAAGTATCTAAGTTGTTCAGGACTCTGGGAGTCCCGAAATCCGCCGCGAATGAAAACTGCAACATCCAAATGTGCCAAACACGACCTGTCGGACCGATAATTTGATGGATGATCGATGAATGGCATTCAGTTACCCATAATCATGGGATTTTTCCCCTTGCTAAACCCCAATCATCTTCTCAATCGTGAAGTAACGTGAGCCACAGATTCGAGGCTATTCGGGAGCCTCCCTTACCGTTGGATCTATGTTGAGGTCAGTCTGACGTTGACCATTTCAAGAGAATAGAGGTGCCATAACACTAAATCCCATGAATGTCGGAGTTGTGAAGTATTTTGGGTCATCAATCTACAGATCCTTCAGGATCCCTCTCGACCGTCTAATTGTGGGGATGTGTGTATCACATCGAGAGCACGTGGGGGTCCACGTGTCGAGCAATGGTGATGCCATGTGTGGTGGATTCAGAGTAAAGAGATGTTGATGACCTGAGGCATGTGCCATGTATCTTACTAGCATGTTTCGAGTTGATAGGTGTCCCTCTAGGAGTGGCCTAATACTGAGACAAAGGGATTATTGAGTTAGAATTGTGAGTTGTTGATCTAGGGAGTCTATGGAGAACCCCTCCCAACCATCTGATACAACAGTGGAAGGATTTGTGTGTAGCACTTCGACGAAGTCCTACTCTGGGAGAAAAGGAGTATTAAGAGGGTAGAACCCCCGAACGTCGAACTCGTGAAGTAAAAAAGACCGTATATCTGTGGACGCTTCAATATATCCCATGATCATTAGATCTAGACCATGGTCATCCCATCGCTAACCACTCCGATAGAAAAGAGGAAGTTACACAGTAGATTCCCTGAATGTCGTTGTTACAAGTAATGTAGGTCGTAGATATATGGATCTACGTGGACACATATTGACCATGGGATATAAGGGGCATTGGAAATTTTTCAATTCAGAGTGATGTGGCACACTGACATCATCCAAGGTGACATGGAGCCATGTTCGAAGTTCCATGTGTCACCTTGATTCGTTCTTTTCATAGACCCTATGTGCCCATTAGAACGTGACACATGTCACCCATTGATGGGACCACCTATCATCTCTTCCTTACCGCATGTCATCCCCCTTGGCATATACTCGCTTGAACGAATAGCGGGAAAAGTACCTGGGACTCACCAGTCCTTACCTCTGCATTTAATTTTCCATTTCGTGTAAGGGTGTACCCTTCAGGAGTCTGGGAATTCAAAACTTTGGGGGTTTAGGGTGTAGTATTTTTAGATAAGTTGAAAGGGCTGAAGGCCAGAGCCACGTGGAAATATTTCGAGATCCTTCGTGAGTTTGGGATTTCAAGACTCCAAAGGATATGCACATAGAAAGAAAAAGGGGCATTCAATGCCGAAGTGTCAAACGTTGAATTCTCGTAACTATGTACATTAAACGAGGATGAAGTCTCATAGGTTGATTTAATGGTGGATCGATTTCCACCATAGATGTAGGAGCGTTAGGGAGCTCTGGGACTTTGGGGAACCTTGGGATAGTATGAATGAGATGAATTCACATGGTTTCCACGTGTTCTTTGACCAATGATGCTCGCAGAACATCAGAAGGGCATAACTTCCAATCCAGAGCTCTGGTTTGAGCATGGTAACAATGGTTGGAAATCTCTTGATGAGAAGAAGGTGATCGAGATCTTAAGAAGAGGATTCTAGATGATGGAGGAAAGTGAAATTTTGATGCCCCATCCCTTAAAAAGGTACTTAAGGGGTAGGGTGTGTTACAAATTGGTATCAGAGCGAGCAACAACACTTGGCCTACTTGGGCTCACGAAAGAGTCAAGTGATTATTTTTCTTTCTTAGAAAACTTTAAGGGAGAGCGAAGCCTGCCCTACCCTATCTAGAAAAGCATGATTCAAACACAGACCTAGATGGGCTAGGAAATAGTCATAAGACTAATTTACCAAGGCTAAGATGAGCATGTCAAGAGCATTTTTGTCATACGGAAATTATTTGCATAAGTTCCTTGAGGAGAAGGGTGAAGATTAAAATTCAATGGGTATTTTACCCAACAAGATTGAATCATGCTAGACTATGGAAGAAGCCTATCATTTATTTTGGATAAATGATAGCCATTCCTACAAAAGTGGGATTATGTCGAGGGGCATTAATAATAAAACTTGGATGCATATGGAAAAATATTGAACCTGCAAATTAGGCATGTTATAACCTATGGTGGGTTGTAATGTATGGTCTACTAATGAACCTTTTCGATGAGAACGACCTTATGTCATCAGGAGTTAACAACAATAATGAAATTTTGATAATGTTGTGGCATGTTACCTTAATAATATAGGACTGTAAGGATTAATGAGAGATCGATTCAAGGTTTGATTAAGGAGGCGTCAAAATACCTTTGGAAGACCAGTGGATCATATTGAAATCCAGAGGTGGATGGTAGCCATGTGGATATGGCTTGGTATACTCAAATAGCTATAAGAGGAAGTTTAGGAAAAGATTCCCTTATAGAGATCTGTTGACGAAGAATGAATCGATGCATGAAGAAGAGACTAGAAGTGGTTATCTTACTGCCTTGAGTTCTGAATTTTGAATTATGGAAGGTTTTTACAGTAGAAAGGGGAAAAAGTGACCCTTGTTAGTTGTTAGGGTCCTAACCTGCACATAGGTAGAGCAATATATTCGGATGTAATAAAGTTCAATATTAATAAGGCCTTTCAATAAAATAGAATAAGGCGGATGTAAGAATACCTAATAGAAGCTTCCACTTCTAGAAGGATCTTCCTCTAGATGTTTCTCTTGATAGACATATTTAGTATAAATAAGGGTCAAGGGTATGAAAACCCTAGCTTGGATATTATTGTAACAGAGAGATGCTCAAATGGAGATTGCCCCCTAGAAGAGGCCCGTGAACATTGATTTCTGAATCAAAGTGTTATTTATGTTGTTGTTCTTATATCATTTCTATGTTATTGTGGAGATTATGCTAGTTATATTATTGTTATTCTACCATTTCTAGCATTTTATTTCTATTCTGCATACTTTTTATATCCGGTATATTACAAGTGGTATCAGAGCACTTTCCTTGGCAGAAATTGTGGGAAATGTTTTTTAGGGTAGAGACGTATTCCAACGTCTTTAATCCATAGAGATCTATCGTTATGTGCATAAACCCGCGATTGAGGGATTCATACACACAGTAAATACAAGTGGTTCTTAAGCGCACATCTGTTGGCCACCCTTGTAACCCTTGTTGGTACCCCTTCAAGTGGTAGCGCATCAGACAGCACCTGTGTACGGATCGGCCTAGATTTCCTAAAGCCCTCTTTAGATAAACCGATCGGTCACCTGACTGCTATAGTAACACCGAGAACAGTACTCGGGAAGATACTCTCTAGTACCTAGGTAGTCGGGTAGTACGGCTAAGGGTACGGTCTATCCTCCTTAGTTAGTGCCCTGAGATATTGGGCCGAGTATTATTATTGGACCCCGCACTTATATCAGAGAGATATAGCACAGGGAAAACCCTTGTCTATAGAACCCTTGAATACCTAACCCTTGGGGGACAGAAACATAAATAAATTAAAACATACAAGATCTTTTTTCGCTCAACTGTGTTCGGGTTGCCAAATCACTACACTTTTCTTACTGGTTAAGCATTTGGGGATTTCATCATTACAGTATTCTTCAGACCGGAGTATAACTCCGCAAGTGTAAAAAGTTTTCACCATTATTTGAGACCTATTCCATTGGATTCATCTCTTCTCCCTTATCACATTCATCCATATCATTTTTCGGCAAAATTTTTGAGCCCGCCCGCCCCTTTTCAGTTCACCCATCCTCATGGTCCATACCCGTAGCCAAGACCTGAAAGATTGCTTCAACACCTTGCAATCTGGTCTCCTCGATACCCAAAAAGAAGTGAAACAACTCAGTGCCAATGTTGCATCCATCGATACATCCATCAATATAACCATGCAATCCTCAATGGAGGAAGTCAAACAAGAACTGACCACCCATATGGAATCTGTCTTTGCATCACTCTGCACCAAACTAAAGATCCCTATAGATGACCCTTTCTCTGACGCACCTCCAAAGACTGAAGGTGAACATTCCTCATATTCCCATACCTTTCAGCACCATCACTTTCAACGTGACCTATACCTTCTGTCGGTGGATGTGACCAAATTTGATGGCTTGGACCCCACTGGTTGGGTAACCCAAATGGAACATTATTTCTCTTTATACGGCATTACAAATGACTTGGCCAAACTCCGGTATGGTGTTCTCCATCTAGATCAAGAACGTTGGCAATGGTGGCAATAGAAAAAAACTTCCCATCAAGGGTATATTGCTTGGACCCAATTTGTGACCGAGATTTATGAACACTTTGACACTGACACCAACCATTTGGGTCATTTGACAAAGTTGAAACAATCAGGAATAGTAGAAGACTTCATAGCTACCTTTGAGCGCCTGGATTTTCGAACAGAGGGCATGAATGATGCTTTCTTTCGAGAGTGTTTTATCAGTGGCCTCAAGGATGAGATTCGGGCCCATGTCCTCATGGCTCGACCTTCGAGTTGGGTGGAGGCTACTAAAATATCTAAAGAAGCACAACAGGTTGTATCCTCTCAAAATAGTAAACCCTCCTTTATCCCTCTCCCTAAACCCATAAATCCCACTACTCCCTCCACCCCATTGAAGATCCAAATATTGACCAGGGATGAAATGGTTGAATGCCAACTCAAAGGCCTTTGTTATAATTGTGATGAAAAATATTTCCCGGGCCACGAGTGTAAGAAACAAAATATTTTTATGGCCATATCTGAAGATATTTTGAAAGAGGATGTTGAAACTCCCCTTGTGTCTAAGTCACCTAAAATCACTAACATAACCCCTCCCTCAGACCCTCCCGAAGTGGAACCGATCATTTCCCTCAATTCTCTCACTAGATTCTCCACCCCCCAAACCCTCAAGTTAATTGGTTACATCAAGCATCGGAAGTTCATCATTCTGGTTGATAGTGGAAGCACCCATAATTTTATTTATCGCTGCAATATTGCCCAAGAAACTCATTGCTACATCCATGCCATCAACAATTTCCAAATCATGATTGTCAATGGTGGTTCCATGAAATGTGGAGGGCACTGTGAAAATGTGTGTCTCCAAATCGGTGACTACCACCTAAAATACCATATGTTTTCTATCGACATGGGCAGTTGTGACATTGTGTTGGGTGCAAACTGGCTAAGGACTTTGGGTCCCATTCTCATGGATTTTAAGGAATTAACCATGCAATTCGACCAGGAAGGCCACCAATATAAATTCCAAGGCATCATTGTTGGTTCACCTGAGGTCATTAGTTCCCATCGCATAGAAAAGCTACTCAAAAAAGGTCATTCTAGTGTCATTGCCCAACTCCATGCCATACAAGCAACAGAGACACCCCTGGTGTCACAAGACCTCCAAGCCCTCCTTTCTAAACATCAAATGGTATTTTCCACTCCCCAAGGACTCCCTCCTTCCCATGGTGTTCATGATCATTCCATTCCCCTTGTACCTAGAAGCCTTCCTCCCAATATTCGTCCGCATCGCCACCCCTTTTCACAAAAAAATGAAATTGAGAAAATGGTCTAGGAACTCCTTAATGCAGGAATTATCCGCCCTAGTACGAGCCCTTACTCTTCTCCTGTAGTCATGGTCCTAAAGAAATAAGGTTCTTGGAGAATGTTTCCTGACTTTCGTACCCTCAACAAACTGACCATTAAAGACAAATTTCCCATTCCTGTCATTGATGACCTCCTGGATGAATTGAGTGGCGCCCAATTCTTTACTAAAATTGATCTTCGTTTGGGCTATCACCAGATACGTATGAAAGAGACAAACATTCCCAAGATGACCTTTCGAACTCATGAGGGCCACTATGAGTTTTTGGTCATGCCCTTTGGCTTACCTTCCAAAGCCTCATGAATCATGTCTTCCTTCCCTTTCTCCGTCATTTTGTCTTAGTTTTCTTTGATGATATCCTCATCTATAGCAAAACCTAGACAGACCATCTTACTCATGTGGATCGAGTTCTCCATCTACTCTCTCAGCACCAACTTTTCCTGAAACAGTCTAAATGTGCTTTTGGTGCCTCATAAGTAGAATACTTGGGTCATATGGTTGGAAAGGATGGCGTCAGGGTGGATCCAAAAAAGATTGAAGCTATGCAAGACTAGCCACACCCAAAGACTCTCAAAATATTGCGTGGATTTCTGGGCTTAACAGAGTATTATCGCAAGTTTGTTAAGAATTATGGAAATATTGCAGCACCTCTCACAGCTCTCCTAAAAAAGAACTCTTTCACTTGGACTCCAACCATTTCTCAAGATTTCCAAACCTTGAATATGGCCATGTGCACCACTCTGGTTCTGGCCCTTCCTGATTTCACAAAGACCTTTGTGTTGGAATGTGATGCCTCAGGGAAAGGAATCGGTGTTGTCCTTATGCAAGAGGGTCGAACTTTGGCTTTCACCAGCAAGCAACTATCTTAAAGGAATCTAGGAAAACCCATCTATGAAAAGGAAATGTTGGCTACTCTACATGTCATTGATCTGTGGTGCCCTTATCTCTTGGGGCAACGTTTCCAAATTAAGACAGACCATCAAAGCCTCAAGTACTTTCTGGAACAACACATTTCCTCCCCAGAGCAACAAAAATGGGTGACTAAGCTCTTTGGATATGATTATGAGATCATTTACAAGAAAGGCAAAGACAATGTGGTGGCAGATGCACTGTCCTGAAAATATGAAGAAGAAGGATCCATTTTTTTCTCTTTCCTTCATTGTACTAGATTGGCTCCAAGTTGTTTGCCAGGAATGGCTACAATATCCCAAAAGTTCGCATCTAATCCAGCAATTGCAAACCAATGCTCCAGCTCCCCCGGGGTACACTTGGCTCTAGGATGAGCTTCAATGCAAAGTTCGTTTTTATTTAAGTAAACAATCAAAGCTTAAATCCACGGTACTTTCTGAGCTTCATGCTACACCCACAGCAGGGCACTCCAGGTTCACCAAAACCTATGACAGGGTCAAACGTTCTTTTTTCTGGGATGGTATGAAACAGGACATTTGTAATTTTGTCGTTGAATGTGATGTGTGTCAACACAACAAGGGAGAAACAGTCAAATCTCCGGGCACACTACAACTGCTTCCGATTCCACCTGCTATTTGGAAGGATATCTCTATGGACTTTATTACCGGCTTAGCCAAATCAAAAAATAAATCATTCATAATGGTGGTTGTGGATCGCCTTTCCAAGTATGCTCATTTCTGTGCTCTTCAACACCCATTTACTGCATCCATGGTGGCTCAAATTTTCATGGACCAGGTCTTCAAGCTTCATGGCATGCCGCACTCTCTTGTTTATGATCGTGACCCAACTTTCACAAGCAATTTTTGGCAAGAACTATTCAAGCTACAAGGCACCCAATTGCATCTCAACATAGCTTATCATCCCCAGACTAATGGTCAAACAGAAGATGTCAACAAGTGTTTGCAAACATATCTGAGGTGTTTTGCCTCTAAAAAGTAAAATCAGTGGACTCAATGGTTACCCCTAGCTGAATGGTGGTACAACACTTCCTACCATACAACTACATGCATGACTCCTTTTGAAGCGGTATATGGACAGAAGCCACCTTCAATTATCTCATATTTATCGGGTACCTCGAAGGTCCAGGTAGTTTACCAAACACTTACAGTTCGAGAGGATATTCTATGTACCCTCAAAGAGAACTTGGTCATGGCACAAAATCACATGAAGCAACAAGCAGATCAAGGTCACTCTGAATGTCACTTTGCAGAAGGGGATCAAGTGTTTCTGCGACTGCAACCATACAAGAAAACTTCCCTCAAGGCCGAGCATTGTCAGAAGCTAGCACCCAAATTTTATGGTCCTTATACAGTTCTCAAGCGTGTGGGACAAGTCGCCTATCAGTTAGCTCTACCCAGTCATTCGAAGCTACATCCTGTTTTTCATGTTACATGCTTAAAGAAGGTTATTGGAACTAGGTGCCAAATTCAAACCAACCTTCCCGATTTAGCTGAAGAAGGATCCATTTGGATACAACCAGAAGCACTTTTGGATCAGCGTGAGCGTCGCCTGCATCAGAGAACCATCAAGGAAGTGCTAGTCTAGTGGAAAGATACAACTCCAGCAAATTCCACTTGGGAACCAACTACCATTCTGCAGCAGTTTCCACATCTCAAGCCTTGAGGACAAGGTTGTTTTTAAGGGGGCGGACATGTTAGGGTCCTAACCCGCACATAGGTAGAGCAATATATTTGGATGTAATAAAGGTCAATATTAATAAGGCCTTTCAATAAAATAGAATAAGGCGGATGTAAGAAGACCTAATAGAATCTTCTTCTTCCAGAAGGATCTTCCTCTAGATGCTTCTCTTGATAAACATATTTAGTATAAATAAGGGTCGAGGGTATGAAAACCCTAGCTTGGATATTATTGTAACAGAGCGTTGTTCGACTGGAGGTTGCCCCCTCAAAGAGGCCCGTGAACATTGCTTTATGAATCAAAGTGTTATTTATGTTGTTTTTCTTATATCATTTATGTGTTATTGTGGAGATTATGTTGGTTATGTTACTGTTATTCTGCCATTTCTAGCATTTTATTTTTGTTCTGCATACTTTTTATAACTGGTATATTACAAACCCTTGTTAGTTATTTCCATGTAGAGAGGGAAACATCAATATGAATTGTGACTGTGAGACTAATCATATGATTGATTGTAATCCCTCACTAAAGAACACTAATATTAAGTCTAAAATATCAATGTGAATGAATGAGGTAAAAAGGTGCAAGTGATGCACCTACATATATACAAATATATGTATACATGCTTAAAAGAATAATTTGACTACAATCTCTCAACTAAGAGGGAAGCTCAGTGTTGAGTGTCTCTATGAGACTTTTCATAAGGATGGCAACAAGATCCTTGGGAGGAGGATCTATAAGTCTGATATGTCCATGTGTATGAGTGACATGGAAAAGGTGCAAGCAATGAGCTTGCATGATGAATGTTTAGTTGTGTCTATTTATTCTTGAGTACATGGATTTAATGCATTGTAAGGTTGCTTGATATAAGGACTGATATTAATACCAAATAGATATGAATGAATCATGTTAAACATGCAAATGATGCACATGTATGGTGTATGAGTGAGATGTATGGAAAGAATTGCACTTTCCCAGATTGAATGAATACCATAGATGCATGGTTGACTCTATTCTAAAGAGTCATGAAAGTTTTGTTTTAAATGATAGCTTAAGAGGAATGTGATACATTCCCTCAGGAAAGGCTAGTATAAATAGACAAAAGAGTAAATGAGCAAGGATGCTCTGTTGTCATGATAAGAGGAAAAATGATTATGCCTTTGAGGATTGCATGAGAATGATTGTGAACAATCATGAGTTGAATGATTTTAAAGTAAAGATGTATGTGAGCTATGAGATATACATATGGTGGCTGCACATAGGCTTATGATTATGCATGTGGTTAAGTACCTCATGGATGTAAGTTAGCAAAACAAGGAATATGTGTGGATAAATAATCTAGATGCATAACAAAGATGCATGTTTATATTCCTTATGGAAATATTTGGTAAACAGTTGAAGCTAACTCAAGGTGGATTCCATCACATATAGTGAAGGATATGCAATAAGGAAGTGGCATGTTGAAGGATTTCCTTGTGGAGGAATTGTGTGAAGACTCTGTCAGGAGAATAGAGTCACAACCTTAATCACTGATGAGAATTGAGCAGTGGATTGCAAGTATATATATATATATATATATATATATATATATATATATATATATATATATATAATAATCATGGATTACATTATAAAACAAAATGTATGAGTGGAATACTAACAGATGAAGGTTGACCATTCTGATAACTAAATGGTAATGTGCAGAATGCACAGGTTCATGATTCATTATGAACAAAAAGTCTAATATTGGAGCATGTTGATGTATCCAATAGGCTAGGGTGAACCTAACCAAGGCTACTCAAGGAAAGGAGCAGGAAGATCACATCAGGGAGTATATTGCATAAGCAAAGAAGGATAAAGAGGGGGAATACTTTTATCACCATAAAAGATTTGAATTTTTTAACAGGGTTGTAAGCCTTAGAAAAGCAGTTGTGGAAACAAGTATAGCTAGAAAAGGGAAAATAAATAAATAAATAAGTTTGAATGAATAGGCTTGGTTAATCCATGATAAGTAAAGGTAGTGAGGCCTTGGAAAATAACTCAGTTGGACTGAAAGTCCAGGGCTGTGTAGAAGGAGTTTGACCAGGGAAGAGTTCCTTGACCCCTTCCTTGTTTTTTATTGTATTTATCTAGTATGAGATATTGATTTAATACTACGAGTAAGTGTTTTGGCATAAGGATGTTGATGGTTGTATGATTATATAATACAATTGAAATTGGATTGTGATTGCACTAGCTAACACATCAAGGAGTAATGTGGTAGAGTGCATAGAGATATGTGTTGGGTATATGGTATATTCTTTGCATGAGTAGTAGTGTCGCATTTTTTCCTCGAGAAATGTGTCACATTTTGCCTCGATTTTCATGTCCATTGTTGGGCAGTTTTTCGGCACATGGTTTTTGTCGATGGTTTTCTATTTCCGGTTAAGCAATTAGGGTTTTTGACTGATCCAAGTCATTAGGTTAGGGTTTTGGATGTTGTTGGCCCTTATATGTATATTGTATTGTAAACAATGTATCACTATGAATGAATATAGAATATGATGGTTTTCCCAATTTGGGTTTCCAGGGGAAAAATATCTATGTAATGTTTGTATTTTCCATTGTATCATTTATGTTCTTTTACTGAAAATGTGTTTGCAATCAATATTTACAAGGTTAAAATATATATTTGGTATCAAAGCTTTGTTGGCTTCAGGGGGACACCTTTGTGGTTAAGGGTTTGGCACTGGACTACGATAAGCCTTGTTACAACGGGAGATTTATGGTATTTATTTTTCAGGTGAAAAGAAATGGCGAGCAATTCGAAAATGGAGATCGAGAAGTTTAATGGGAAAATTGTGGAGTTGTAGAAGCTCAAGATGGAAGATATGGTGTTGGATAGAGATCAGTGGATCACAATAAATCTAGGTACTTCACCTACAGGAACTTCAGTAGATGACTAGAAAAATTTGAATCAGAAGGCGAAGACCACAATCTGACTATGTATCTCAGATTTAGTATTACTGAATGTGTCAGAGGAAGCTATAGACAAGGATTTATGGGATAAGTTGGGGAAGTTGTATCATTCTAAGTCCCTAGTAAATAAACTATTCCTGAGAAAGAAGTTATATAATCTGAATATGAGAGATGGAGACTCGGTGGCAGAGCATTTGAACGCCTTCAATATTGTGGTAAGTTAGTTATTATCTGTTGAGGTTAAAATTTTAGATGAATATAAGTGTATCATTTTACTATGTTCTTTACCAGACTCGTGGGATAGTCTGGTTGTGGCCATAGGTAGTAATGCAATTGCCTTGAAGTTTGATGAAGTGGTCTCATCCTTTTTTTTGGAGGAGATGAGATGGAAGAACATGGAAGGACAGAGAACAGACACATTATTTGCAAGAGGAAACTCCCAAGAAAGAAATAGATATAAGTTCTCAAGTGGGATATATAAGTCTAAGGGTAGATCTAAATCTCCTAGAAATTTAGTAAAGGTATGTTGGAGATGTGGAAAAGAAGGTCACTACAAGAAGCAATGTAGATTCAAAGTTGAGAAAAAGAAGGGATCTGAAGAATCTCCTTCTACAGAAGAAAATACCTCCAAGGAAGAAGGAGGGGATGTGTTCTTGGCTTCTTCAAGCACACATGTAGATCATGAGGCATGGTTGGTTAACTCAGGTGCATCCTTTCATATGACTCCCCACAGGAAGTGATTCTGTGAATATGGAAGGTATGATGGAGGTAATGTTTTCCTAGGTGATGACTCAACAACCAGAATCATAGGTCGAGGAAAATTCAATTTGAGGCTCATATATGGAAGGATTAGAACACTACCTAGTGTTCTGCACATTCTAGGATTGGCCAGAAATTTGATTTTTGTAAGAAAAATGGACAATGCAAAAAACAATATTTGAAAAGGAAACCTGCAGGATGGTTCAAGGAGAAATGGTATTGTTGAAGGGAGTCTGGTTTGGAACTCTATATAAACTGCAAGGAAACACTATTAGTGATGGGTGTAATAGTTCCATTGTTCCTGATATTGGAGTTGAAGAAGAAAGAACTCCTAGAGTCTCTGGAGAAAAGTTTATGCTATGGAATCAAAGACTGGGGCATATCAGAGAGAAGGCATTTCGACTACTACATGGTAAAGGTATGGTTGAAGGTATGTCTAACTTCTCTCTGGATTTGGATTTCTATGAACATTGTGTATATGGGAAGAAGAATCGGGTAAGATTCCCCTCTAGTGCAACAAAGGCAGGAATTTTATAGCTAGTTCATAGTGATGTCTTTGGACCTGTGTCGGTCGCATCATTGGGAAAATCGGTGTACTATATCTCATTTATAGATGAATTCTCAATGAATACTTGGATATATTTTCTCAGGAAGAAATCTGAAGTCTTTGACAGGTTTAAATACTTTAAGGCTCTTGTTGAGAATCAAACAGAGAAAGAATTAAGGTGTTGAGGAAAGATAATGGAGGAGAGTTCTGCGAGAATGAATTTGAAGAATTTTATAATAAGTGTGGTATAGAAAGGAAGAAGACTACTCCATATACACCTTAGCGGAATGGAGTTACAGAAAGGATGAACAGGACGTTGATGGAAAAATAAAGGTGCATGCTCAATGGTGCTGATTTAGGGAAATAATTTTGGGTAGAGGAAGTGGGTATTCCATGTTACCTAGTCAACATATCACCCTCATCAGCATTGGATGACAAGGCTCCACAAGTGGTATGGACTGGTATGAAACCTTTTCTCACACATCTCAAGGTATTTGGTTGTGATGCATATGTTCATGTTCCAAAGGAAAACAAGAGTAATCTAGATAAGAAGGTTGAAAAGTGTATCTTTATTGGATATAAAGATGGTCTCAAAGGTTATAAGCTTTGGAACCTAGAAACTAAGAAGGTAGTGTATAGTCGAAATGTGGTATTTAGAGAAATGAAGGATGTTGTTAAACACGAAGTCCTACCAAGTAAGGAAGAACCAGAGAAAATAGAGTTTGATATAAAGGATGATGAATCAGACTCTACAGAAGAACATGAATCAAAAGAAGATTATCATACTCCAGTATTGAGGAGATCGATTTGAGAAAGAAGGCTACCAGAAAGGTATACTCCATATGATTTCCATTATAATTTTTCCTTGTCTATTACTTATGATGGTCCTAGAAATGTCAAGGAGGTTGTGGATTCAAAGGATGGAAATCTTTGGGAAAATGCCATGGATGAAGAAATGGAAGCCTTGGATAAGAATGAGGCTTGGGATCTAGTGGAGTTGTCGACTGGGAGAAATCCCATTGGCATCCAATCAGTATTTAAAAAGAAGTTGAATGCAAAAGGAAAAGTAAATAAATACAAAGCTTGGTTAGTAGAAAATGGTTATTCCTAGGTTGAGGGAATTGATTTTGGTGAGATTTTGTCTCTTGTTGCCAAGTTAACCTCTATAATATTTATGTTATCTTTTGTTGTTTCATTTGATTTTGAAGTAGAACAGATGGATGTGAAGACAACATTCCTACATGGGGATCTGGAATAAGAAATTGATATGAAGCATCTAGAAGGATTTGTTGTGAAGAGAAAGAAGGAGTTGGTATGCAAGCTGAAAAAGTCCATGTAAGGCTTAAAACATTCACTAAGGATGTGGTATCAAAAATTTTGTAATTATATGTTGGGACTTGGCTTCACAAGAAACAAAGAGGATCATTGTGTGTATTTTAAATTAATTGGTAATCATTTGATTTATTTGTTCTTGTATGTGTATGACATGTTGTTGATATGAAACAACAAGGAGATTATCGAGGATGTGAAAACTCAGTTGTCCTCTAAATTTGACATGAAGAATCTCGGTGCTTCAAATTTCATTTTGGGCATGGAAATTAAAAGAGATCAGAAAAAGAGGAAACTCTGGTTAAATCGGAGAAAATATGTCAAGACAATATTGTAGAGGTTTAATATGCAGGAATGCAAATCAGTCAAGGTTCATATTCATGTTGGTGTAAAGTTATATGTGGATCAGTGTCCCAAGACACAAGAAGAGGAGGAAGACATGTCTCATGTTCCATATGCGATTCCAATTGGAAGTTTGATGTATGCAATGATCTGTACTAGACCGGACACATACAGTGGGATTTTTGAGTAGGTATATGTCAAAACTAGGGAAGGAGCATTGGACAGTAGTAAAAAGGGTTTTCAAGTATTTCCATGGTACTGCTAGCTATGGATTGTGATACCAAGGAAGATCGGGATTGGAGAGAGTGGTGGATATACATGGCTTTGTGGATGCAGACTGGGCTAGAGATATGGATCGTAGAAAATCTACAAGTGGGTATGTGTTTAACCTATTTGGAGGAGTAATAAGTTGGATGAGCAAAAGACAAGATGTAGTGGCACTTTCAACTACAGAAGTTGAATACATGGCAGCCACTCATGCAAGTAAGGAAGCAGTATGGTTACAAATATTGTGTTCAGGTATTGGGTTGGTACAATAAGTTGTAAGGATAGATTGTGACAGTCAGAGTGCAATTTTTCTAGCGAAGAACCCAACTTATCATTCAAAGACAAAGCATAATGATATTCAATATCACTTTGTGAGAGACATGGTTGAAGAAAATAAAGTGTTGTTGATGAAGGTGGACACTTTGAATAATGTTGCATATTCATTAACAAAATCTGTGAGCACTAAGAAGTTCTCTTGGTGTAGAGGATCCATGGGCATTGTTGACTATGTAACCCTGTAACCCCCTGTATGCAAAGAAAACAACAAGTGGTAGAATGTTGGGTATGTGTTATATTATTTGCGTAGGGGGGAGAATTCCACCCGTGTGGGGGTTCGGGGGTAGCACCCATGAGAAAAAAAAATAGCCTCAGGAAACGTGTCACATTTTTGCCTCGATTTTAAAGTCCATTGTTGGGGGGGTTTTCGGAACATGGTTTTTGTCGATGGTTTTCTATTTTTGATTAAGGAACTAGGGTTGTTGACTAATCTAGGTCATTGGGTTAGGGTTTTGGATGTCGTTGGCTCCTATATGTATATTTTATTATCAAAAATGTATCACTATGAATAAATATAGAATATGATGGTTTTCTCGGTTTGAGTTTCTAGGGGAAAAATCTCTATGTAATGTTTGTATTTGCCATTGTATCTTTTATGTTCTTTTACTAAAAAATTGTTTGCAGTAAATATTGTACAAGGTTAAAATCTATAATATGTTCGGGAATATTTGAAAACATTTTATTGATTTGAATGCTATGATACAAGAAGTTTTATTTTACATGATGAATAATATATTTGTGATGTATGTCACATGTAGAAATAAATTGGAGGTGTTGAGAAAGACAGTTGCCTATGATGGACCACCAAAAGTAGAGGACGACTATGAGAAGGTTGTGGTTAAAATATTGTTAAAGGGAATTTAAAAGTCTCCATAAAGAACCACTAATGAGGTAATATCAGAGAGGGTGCTAGCAAACAGAGCAGGTATAAAAATGTTCATACCTATGTGGCATAAGGTATGAATAAATTTGGAAAGAATCCCTTATGAAAAGATTGCATTATCATAAATATATGCAAATATTTTTGAGTGGCTATTGTATGCCATTGCTACCCAAGCAGGGTAAGATTCAGGAAAGAAGAATCTGAATAATAGAGAGAGGAAGTCTATGCCAATCAAGAATGAGTTATAATGCTTGCAATAAAATGCATGAGTAAAGAGTACCATGGGTACAATGACCAATCTAGAGAGATTTGGAATAAAGGTACTCATAGCTAGCACATTGCATGGAATGCATTGAGGAAATACATGTTTTCATAAAGGGGCAGACAATGGTTTTCCCATTAAGGAAGGGGGACCTTCCAATACTCTAATTGAATTATAGAGGTGTTAAAGAAAAGACAATTTTGGCTGGCCATGAGTGTTGGCACCCTGGTTACTAATGAAGGAAGAATTATTGGGTTCATTCAAGAGAAAATTTTAGTTTCATATGTGATGATTTGGGATCATGATCAGCCTATAGTGAGAAGCATAGTCATGTTGTAAGAGTGAATGAGAATGATTAAACCTATGGTGAATAGGTTGGTTGAGATCCAACACACCATCGCAAGGTGCTTTTCATAAGTATGGAAAACTTGAACCCGATGTAAGGGTACATGGGGTATGGATGTGGCCTTGAATACTGGCACACTGATTAAAGTCAACCAATATTTGAGGTACATTTGGACAATTCGGTGTGTTGATAGGATACATAGGTAAATAATGATATTTCATTTTGCTCAGTTCCCTTGAATAGATGAAAATGACTTGGACTGTTAGTATGCATAGTTTTGAAAATACAATGTGTGGGAAAACTAACAATTTGTTTGGCTGAGGAATGTTGAAATTGCAGGAGGAGAAGGGTCTTGGATACGGAAGCGTTGTAATCCCATAAGGAAGACCAATTGCATACTAAAATAAACTGATAAGGGGAGGAAATTTCATGTGCGGAATAGATCTGAAAATAAATGTGGGATTTGGAAATTTGTGGGTGACATATTTACAAGAAAAACCTGAATTTGAAACTGATGATAATATCTCATAATTTATTTATACATGTGATAGAGTTGAAACAAAAAATATCCATCTTGGAAGGACAAGTGAAGACTTTCAAACTAGAAATCATGAAAAAGGATATTGTTGAGACAGGAGAACCCTGTGGTAAGCCATGATCTCCCTAGAATATTTTTTGTTATGGAAACACAAGTCGAAGGGATGCCTCGACAGAGCAAGTCTGAGGGACGCCTTGACTGTAAGGCTCAATGAAGTCTCTAAAACTCTTCTTGTGCAAGAAATCCTTGGAAAGGAAAGATGGATCATCCATGGGACTGTATAGCAAAGAAGGGGATTCATGAGCTGGACCTGGAGGGTAAGTGACTGCAAGAAAGAGGATACTTTGATAATTATTATAAACTATTGATTGGGATCATGCACACAATGGGTATGTCTAGGAAAAATAGTAAGACTAGATAAAGAGACAGCCACGCGGATATGAATCCATGAACTGCACAGACAAGTATTGTGCTAGATTTTTAAATTTTCCTCTTGAATTTTGCAGAAAAATAAAATGTTTTTTCATGTAATTGTGATTAATATGATTTTTGTCTAATATTATTGAAGGTAGGTGATGAAGGCCAAGAGTCTGAAAAGGACCTGAACAAGAAAGATGATCTAGATTTCTGAAGCAGTTGAATGACAAAGGAATGATAGGTGTTACTGAGAAAGAACACTGAGGACGGTGTTCCTTTTTAAGGGGGAGGGGATTGTAATACCCATGTTTCCCCCAGCTTGTAATTAATCATTAATTATGATCACAATGCTATGGAATGGGAAAAATGTAAATGCATTATTGTTTAGATTTCCAATAACTGACTGTGGGAGTGAAGCCTTGAATTATTGGCCATGATATTACTAGAGGAAAGAGTGAGGAAATTATAGAGAGGGTTAATTATGTCAAAATGACCCCAAATTCTCTTTGTTGAATTAATAAGTCTCATCTTGATTTCCAAGGAAGAAACAGTTAATGAAAGAAGGACTAGTGGTTGAAAAATCAAATACCCCCATGAATGGGAGCATGGAGGGTCTGGCTGAGGAGACTGAAAACTATCAACCCAAAGTACCACAGAGTGCAGTTTTCCTGTAGGCCAGACTAACCTGAGTTCCTTCTGACATAAGGAATAGGACAGGTCCAGAACCTTCTTGAGGAGGAAAAGGGCACAAAATAATACACGTGAAATCAAACAAGAAGAAAAATCAATCCCACAGGGGGCATGCAACCGGGGGATATGGGTAGAGAAAGAGGAAGAGTGTGTGAGGCCCTCTAGCTGAGAAAAAGAACTGGAATCTTGATAAGTTGTTTTGGTTACTAGAAAGAACAAGAGAAAATATCTCTGAGAATTTGTAGAAAAACACGACCTGAGTAGAAGATCACGAACTTGATGTTGAGGGAGCATCTGATAAACCCCGCGGAGGCTACGACAGAGAGAGAGAGAGATATCTAATAAATTGCAAGAGTTGCAATGAATGAGAGAGAGTCTTTGAGAAACTGCAAGAGTTCCCTAGTAATATCATGGCTTGGCACGGGGGTGGATAGAGTGATAAGAATGAATGCCTCTAAGCCTATGGTTGGGTGAAAAGGTGAACTCCCACAGTCATTTGGTCTGTGAGCAACTGAAATAGATAAGTATTTTGTCTACCCTGTGCACTTGGATTGAAATGCATGACTTGAATTTTTGTAATTATGATTAATTGGGCTTCGCGTGAAATTAATGGTTATAATTCTTACTTCTCTTTTGTAATCCGTTGCATTTGAATGGGTGTAAGGTGACAATGTTGGCCTTCGGGTTGGTTTGAAAATACCTCTCCCTGTTTTAGAACTTACGTTCTGTGAATTGGAGGGTGCTCCCTTCAAACTAGTTGTCCAAGAAACCATGAGCTCATGCCCACAGATTTAATCCAAATATTGGCTAAGAGTTAAAGAGTTTAGCCTCTAGAACTTGACAAAGTTCCATAGGACCAGGTCCATGGAACCCTTTGCTACACTAAAAAAAGAGCTAAGTTGTTCAGGACTTTGGGAGTCCAGAACTTCAGGGAAAATGAACACTACAACGTCTAAATGCGCCAAAGGTGACCTGTCGGACCGGTAATTTGACGGATGACCAAAGGCTGGTGGTCAAGTACCTCTAATTGTAGGATTTGTCCCCTTGATAAAGCCAAATCATCTTCTCGGTCGTGAAGTAACATGAGCCGCCGATTCAAGGGTATTTGGGAGCCTCCCTGACCATTGGATCTATGTCAAGGTCAGTCCGGCATTGACCATTTCAGGAGAACAGAGGTATCATAGCACCAAAGCCCCCAAATACCATAGTTGTGAAGTATTGTGGGTCATCGATCTATGAATTATTTGGGATCCCTCTCGGTCGTCTGATCATGGGGACATGCGTATCACGTTGATATCACGTAGGGGTACACGTTTCAAGCAACGGTGATGCCATGTGTGGTGGATTTGTGGTAGAGAAAAGATATGTCGATGACCTAAGGCATGTGCCACGTATCTTACCAGCGTGTTTCGGGTTGATAGGTGTCCCTGTAGGAGTGGCCTAATCCTGAGACCAAGAGACCCTTGAGCTAGAATTGTGAGTCATTGATCTAGGGAGTCTATGGATAACCCCTCCCAATTTTCTAATCCACCAGTGGAAGGATTCGCATGTAGCACTTCGGGGAATTCCTACTCCAGGAAAAAAGGAGTATTAAGTAGGTAGAACCTACGAATGTCAAACTCGCGAAGTGATGCAGACTGTAGATCTAAGGATGCTTTGAGATCTCCCATGATCATTAGTTCTAGATCGTGGTCAACCCAACATTGACCACTCTGAGAGAAAAGAGGAAGTTACACATCGGATTTGCCCAATGTCAAAGTTACAAAGTAACAGAGGCCATAGATATAAGGATCTATGTGGACACATCTTGACCATGGGATATAAGGGGCATTGGAAGGTTTTCAGTCTGGAGTGATGTGGCATGTTGACGTCACTCAGGGTGACATGGAGCCACGTTTGACGTGCCATGTGTCACCTTGATTTTTGATTTTCACAGACCCTATGTGCCCATTAGAAAGTGACACGTGCCACCCATTGATGGGGCCGCGTGTCATCTCTGCCTTGTCATGTGTCATCCCTCCTAACACATACTTGCTTGGACTAATAGCGGGCAGAGTACCCAGGACTCACATGTCCTTGCCTCTGCATTTAATGTGCCATCGCGTGTAAGGGTGGACCCTTCGGGAGTCCAGGAATTCAGAACTTTGGGGGTTTGGGGTGTAATATTTTTAGATAAGCCAAAAGGACCGAAGGCTAGAGCCATGTGGAAAGATTTTTGGATCCTTCGATAGTTTGGTATTTCGGGACTCCAGAGGATATGCGCATAGAAAGAAAAATGGGTGTTCAACATCGAAGTATCGAACACCAAATTCTCGTAACCCTGTACGCTAAACGAGGACGATGTCACGTTGGTGGGTTTAACGGTGGATGGATTTCCACCATAGATGTAGGAGCTCTAGGGAGCTCTGAGACTTTAGGGAACCTTGGGATAGTACGAATGAGACATAACCACGTGGCCTTTGACCAATGATGCTCGCAAAACTTCAGAAGGGAATAAATTCCAATCTAGAGCTCGGGTTTGAGCATGGTAATGGAGATTGAAATCTCTTGACGAGCAGAAGGTGATGGAGATCTTGAGAAGAGGATTTGAGATGATGGAGGAAAGTGAAATTTTGATGCCCCATTCCTTAAGAAGGTACTTAAGGGGTAGGGTGTGTTACAAAGTTGGCTTGAGGAAAGGAGATTTTAGTGAATCAAAGTTGGCAAAATTGTCAAAGGAACCTCAAGTACCATTAAGAGGAATGAGTGGAAAGGATCACTTTGGAGAACTTGCATATATCAAAGAACCAATTGAAGAACAAAATGACACAATGGAAGCACAAAATGACATCAAAGAAGATGATAATTTGTCTATTGAGAATAATGAATTTGGGATATATGACATTGTTGATTAGTTTAAAGATGCATTTGAAGCAAAATTTTGATGAGCAATAATTGTAATGTTTTGACTTTAAAATTTTAAAATAAGAATAAAGATGTATCTATTGTTGTTTTGTGATGAATCTTTCTTTTTTTATTATTCATTTTATTTGTATGTGAATCACTATACATTGGAAAATTTTATTAAATGTTGACATTTTTTACTTCAAATGTATGAAAATATGAAAGAAAATGATAATTTTTTATAAAATTTTGACTTTTTTTGCTTAATTATGTCCATAACAATGCTTTATTTGACATGTTATTTTAAGGAATATGTACCAAAATGTATAGGTTTTTTATTATATATGGCTATAAAATGTGTGTTTTTTTGCTAAATATTCAAAAATAGTGTTATTTAACTACAATCTTTTTCAATGTATTGAAGTAAAGGTAAACAAAGTGTTAAAAATGATGTTTCTCACTATATTTAAAAAGTATGAAACAATAAATTAATTAAGGAGACAAAATTATATGAAAAATTGTAACTTCAAAAAAGTAAATGGTAAAAAATATTTTTAAGATTGAAAGAAGCATGAAAAAATGACTAAAAACATCATTGAATAAAAAAAATGAAAAAATTGAAAATAGATGAAAAATAAGCATTTAAAAAAATAATGTGGAAACATTATGGATCGAAAGATTTAAAATATCAAAAAACCACCTAAAAACGGAGGGAGGGTGCTATCGGTAGCACAATTTTAAAAAACGGGGTAAAAAATTGGACCCCCCAAAAAATGACAACTTTGTAGAGTTCTCGTTAAGTTAGTAACTATGTTTATGGTTTGCAAGATTGTAGGTGGGTCCTTGAAGGAATCATCATTAATCTTAGAGAAACCCATAATATTTCCAACTTGATTGCTAAGTGGTGTGATCTTTATGAGTTCATGAAAAGGAACAACTATGTGATACTTAGTAAGGTAAGTGTCTAAATCAATGTTGATATCCACACTTGCATCCTTAAACACATTATATGTTTAGAAACCATCAAAGCTCCTTGTTGGTTGAAATTGTTGTTTTCCCTTGGAGGTTTCCTTGGGGTATTATGGACTTTGAGAACTTTGAGGTTGTTGATTTTGGGACTCTTGGGGCTACTGTTGCATTTTATTACCAATTCGTTGATAATTCATCTAATCCTTTTTTTAATTTCTTCTTGAGATGGTTTAGGTGCTAAGGCCCTAGCAACAATGGCTTGGTCAAAACCTCTTTCATTTTCTTGATCATTTGAAAGGATTTGGACATTATTAATCATTCTTGGCCATTCGCCCACATAATTTTTTATATCACTTGACCTATCTTTGTTGCTTTTATGTTGGAAAAGTTGGATTCCATACATTTCATTACATCTACCAAAAATTGTATCATATCAGGGGTAGGATCAGTGTTGTTGACTACCCCTTTCTTTGACTCACCTTTAGATGTGGAAGATATTGATGTGTTGAAGGGTTTTACTTTAGAAGACACCAATTTCTCTTCAATCTTACTTGCATTTTCCTTTTCCATATCCAAAGTAATTGAGTATTTTTCCCTCAACATGAAACCAAATTGGCCTTCAAAAGCATTAGTATAATGCAACAAGATGGCTCTATCACTTGGTTTCAAGTTGTAAGGAAACTCTTTCAATAATTTGTCAAATCCCTCATTAAAATCTCTCACCAAAATTTCTCACACTCTCATTGTCCCTTTTCTTCATTTCATGAAGTTGTGTGAGAACCAATCTACCGTCTTTATTTGTGGCCCACATCTTGATGA
The DNA here is from genome assembly GCA_009831015.1 of Picea engelmannii. Lineage (NCBI taxonomy): Eukaryota > Viridiplantae > Streptophyta > Pinopsida > Pinales > Pinaceae > Picea > Picea engelmannii. Next base: position 1,303,461 of record ML777809.1, read on the forward strand.
ATTCATCATGAAAGGATTTTCAAGTCCTAATGTTATTGGAAGCCAAACCATTATACCAAGATTTAGAATTTTCTTCCAAGGACAATGAGAAGAGATTCATTACTACACCATTCATTCTCATTAGGGATTGAATATTCACCAAGGGAATTACAGAAATTTGTGATATGTTCCTCAATTGTGATAACATTATTTCTTGAAAACTTAGGAAGCCATTTGTGAGGAAACCCTTGGATTCTAGACATGTCAAGAATATTTTAAACATTTATAACCCATGGTTGGGTGTCCATGGTGATTGTGCTTATATGATATGTAGAAGTAATTGAGTTTAAAAGATTGTTACTAGAGGAAGCTTGAGAAACCTCTTTCAATCTCCTTCTATAATATTTTTTTGGATCAGAGAAACTACAGTAAAGAGTTTGGATAAAAATCCTTGTTAAGTATCGACCACTTGAGTTCTCTTCGTTTGGAGTCGTCGGGTGATTCAACCTATGAAAATATTGAAATCTTACTCACCAAAATAAAATTTGAAGATAAAACTCCAAATACCAAGGGAATGGACTTTGTCCTTGGCAACAAGGGAAAAATGTAACCATTATGGAATGTATTAAGTTTGTCTCAAAGCAAGCCAAGGTATGGAACTATTTTAAAAGGTTGATTATGTAGCTCATTATAATTATCAAGATTCTAATGGGGGCCCTTTAAATGTTGTAAAACTTTAGGGGGAGTTGGTGGGGCCCAACAAATGGCGACTTACT
>ML777809.1:1304265-1358842 GCA_009831015.1 Picea engelmannii
TATTAGGATAAGCTCAATGTTATAACCAGACAATAGAATTTTCTTTGCAGGGGATTATAACCTGAAATAATGTCTTAATCAAAGAGTCACGATGTTTATAAAAGAACTTCAATACCGTTGACAGAGCCACTACTGCCAGCAGGTGTCCATAGCCTCGACAAGGATGTCATTTAACCCACTCAAATGCTTTAATCCCATCCAATAATTATATCCACATGATGTATACTTCCATAAAAGTTAATTTAAGACATTCACTAATGGTAACATTTTTGTAAACATTTGTAACCCATGGTTGGGTGTCCATGGTGATTGTGCTTATATGATATGTAGAAGTAATTGGGTTTAAAAGATTGTTACTAGAGGAAGCTTGAGAAACATCTTTCAATCTCCTTCTATAATATTTTTTTGGATCAGAGAAACTATAGTAAAGAGTTTGGCTAAAACTCCTTGTTAAGTATCTACCACTTGAGTTCTCTTCATTTGGAGTCGTCGGGTGATTCAACCTATGAAAATATTAAAACCCTACTCACCAAAACAAAATTTGAAGATAAAACTCCAAATACCAAGGGAATGGATTTTGTCCTTGGCAACAACAGCAAAATGTTACCATTCAAACTCTCACTAGGAGAATAAAATCCTAATCACAAATTGTGAGAACCTAGAGGAACTATCAGGCAAGCCACCCACTGTCACTTTGGTGGCCTTTCCCACTCTTTAGTCCTAAGGAAAGGGAATTCCTAACCTAGGGGGTGTCCCTAAATCAATCAATAATATTGTTTAGTGTGGGAGTGTTAGTTTGAGTTGTTTAAATAAATTGTATTCCTAAATCTATAAACTAAACGTGCTGCAAGGAATACAAGTTGATCAAAGAAGCCAAATCGAAATGCAATTTAACTCAAGAAATATGTCAGCATTTAAAGTGATAGAAAATGTGGAATTGTTCACAAGAGGTGATGGAAATGAAATAAATCTAATTTATTTCAGAGCTATTGTGTATGAGTTTATGAGGCAAGTGTGCTAGAGAGAAAATAAATTAACCACAAATAAATAAATAAATACTTCAATGTTTATACCCATAAATGTGATCAGATTTGAATCACAAATCATACATCATTAATGTGTTGTTATGAAGATGTGTTTCCAAACTTTAAAAAAACAAAAAAATATACTAAAACAAGTGCTTAAGTATAACCAAAACCATGAGTGAAATAATTCATCTAACATTAATTCCTAAATAAGATTGTCACATTCATATTATAACCATATAACAAAATTGAGAGTCATTCATGTGACTTCATTTAGGAGTTGTTCAAAACTAGAATTACTCACACATAATGTTCCAAGAATTAAAAATGCAAAGTAACACTACTCAATTTATATCCTTCAAGGAAAAGTAATAGCAATGTTATGAGAAAAATTCTGTGAGATTGTTAGATATTGTTCATATTTTTAAGAGTGACAATATTCTAGAGAAACAAAAATAAAAAAGAAAAAAAGCTATTGTAAATCAAGTATTGTTTAACAGAGTTTATCGTTCATGGAGTGATGTTTATTTAATGGTCAATATATATGTGTCAAACTCCTAAAAAACAAAAATACCAATTGTTAAATGTTTAATAAAGTGATACTCAAGAAGATAAATGAAACATTTAGTACCTAGTTGCAAATCGATCAAGGTATTAGATATTGGATATATCCAAATGACTTGAATGTAGTCTGTATAAACCCAGAACGGTTATGCCCAATTATGAACTGCATAACTTAACCATGAAAGATATCCAACTAAAACCATTTAGTGAACATCAAATTTATCATTTATTTAAGTGCCAAACCATGGATTTATGAAGTATGAATCACACATGTGAATATACCAACATCGTAAGTGATTATATGGTTATAGTATTCAAGTACTTTCCACCTTGGATCATTCACCATTTAATGAAGGAGAGCAAAGAGATAATGTATTATTGAAGCATCATTTACCTTCCCTAATCAATTAGATTAGGAATGAGAAACCATTTAAAACGAATTTTTAGATCAATCCTCTTATCGTTTTGAACCAACAAAGTCGAAAGAGGATGGACTTAAAATCATAAAGTGCTCTTAAGACTCAAGGTATCGATTTGTCTTATTAAATCATCACAAAGCTAGATCTATGTTTGAGAAAATGTTTGAGAAAATGACATATACCATATATATCCTTCCTCTAAAGGTGTATCTAATTAAATCATAGGAAAGGAGATTGCAAATTGACCTTTGAATAAGCAAATTAAGCAAAAAAATTGCACAAATAAATTCTAAGTTAATAACTAGATTTAACATGTATTAGCCTAATTAACTTATGAAGAAAGTAACTTATATATTAAGAATAAGAACTTTTAAACCCTAGATTGCATATAAATAAAATAAAATAGGGAAATCATATATGAGGTGGCTAAAAATGCAAGGAATACCAGTGCCTACTACACTTGGGCTATGGGGAACACTTGATCTATTCTTGACTATTGTTCTTGTATCTTTGTATTTGAAGTCACAAGCACCTTCAAAGGATTTTTTAATGAGCTTCAAGCTTGGATATTTGAACTACTACAAGAATCTAAGGGAGGTTGATCCTAAGCCAAGCATGTAGTAAGAGAATAAAACCCTAAGATTTCTATTCTCAATAAAATAAGTTTGAGCCTAGAAAATTCACAAGGAAATGAAGTGGCAACCTATACTCCTATTTGCCTTGATTGATGTTGTAGTAGCTCATTTCCTCTTAGAATCCTGCAATATTGAATATCCTATATGATATCTCTCGAACATATGCTCGAGAAATAGGCAAATCTCACACTAGTAGTTAGGCAATCAAGTTCTTCCAATTGATTTACAATCACTAAAAATGAAAGAGGAGCCATCCTTATATAGATAAGGCACCTCACAAAAACCATGAGTATAAAACCATGTGCTAGTAAAATACCATGTTCCAATACAGTGTGCTCAACCAAAACCAAGAGCTAAAATAAGAGGCGCTCTAAAAAGCAACAATACCTCCAAGAATAAGTGTGCCCTCGTAAATATGAGTCAAATACCCACACGTGTGGTCATAGAAGGATAACAAACTCATGCACCCTCGTAAAAAGTGGAAGAAAACCCCAACAAACTCCCAAGAAACATGGAACATCAAGTGCACCCCAAGAGAAGGATCAAGATGGTTGGCATGTGTGGCATAAAGACTAGAATTACCATAAATGATAACATGTGTGGATCAATAAATAAAGTGATCTAAGAGATAAATGGTCAAATAAAATCATAACCTCCTCAACTAACTCATAATCACTTGTAACAACTTTTAATGAATGGTCCACCTCTGTAACAACCTCATAGTTTCCCCCAAAAATCTCACATGTGGTCAACAAAGCATAATAGATTGGAATAATCCACATGTTTTAGAGAATATGTCTATGTAAGCAAGTGCACCCTCCCAGAATGATCTAGGCAACACATGTTGATGATGTGGATTCCTTTTCATTGTCCAATACACTGTCACAGATTCCAATGTAGTGACATGTATCCCAATGTGATTTCACAGATCCCAAGAAAAAGGCATGGATCCTAATTTAAATAGATATGATTGTATATAGGTACACATATCCCAAGGTCGATACATGAATCACAATGTAATATCACGGATCCCAGAGAAAGTACATGAATCTTGAGGCATGATACATAGATTTCAAGGCATAGATGTCATCTCAGATACATGTACACAATTCCCAATGCAAGGTGCCCACTTATAGTGGTGGGTCTAACCCCATTACAAGTCATTAGGTGATTCACACATAGTTATTTATTCTAGCAACAACACAAAACAAGTTAATTTTAAGATTTGCCTAAGTTTTACCATGGGATGAAAACCTTATCCTTTATACATGTGACAAATCCTAAGGCAAGAGGCATTTCCTAGGTCACTAAGTCTGGGGTAGGTAATATGATGGATAATTTATGGAATGAGAATGGAAAACATCATGTATTGACCCTCATGCAAGATGATATAGGTCTTTAACTTGTTCGAATAGATTTCATGAGCTAGGAATATTTAATACAAAATCCTTTAAGAGGGAGCTTTAGCTTTGCATTATCATTTCCTTGTCATTGTTTCTTACTACCACTTTCTTTGCCTTTTTCTTTATTTGTTTACTTTCTTTCTTTCATTTATCAAGTCCCTTTTCCTTTAGATATGCATATATAAGCATGGGATTAGGGGCATTGGCCTCATAGCAAGGTGGCATAGCTCAAACTTTAACGTTTTTTTTTTCTTTTAACTTTTTTATTTTCTCTTCACCTCTAGCCTTTTTGGCTTATTTGACTTATTATTTCATAGCTAGACCTTTCTAAATGACAATTGACATGTCAACCGCAAGAAGGAATAACTTTTTATGAATGGAGTGGAAGTGAAAAAGGGAAAATGGAAAGTGTTAAATATGGTTAAGATATGAAACACACTAGCTTAACCAGATCCCTAATATTACAACCTAACTTGAGACCTGACAACACTTTTAAAGGATAATTATTTCCCCCATGGTAAGTCGAGGTAAATAGTAAAAAATGTTAATGTTACAAAGTGTTATTAGATCACATTGTAGTGTTTACTACATTCACAACCAACTTAGAAGTTATAACACCGTGTCTAAGTGTCAAACTGATACAAAAGAACATAACATAACTAAATACACACACATATATATATATATATAATTGAATAGTTATATATGAATTTCGTAATAATAATAAAATATATTTCTTATAAATATGTTGTATAATACAACACTCGTTATCTTGTGAATGTAACAAAATATATTTAGTTACATAATATATTTCGTAACTAAATAACATATATATATATATATATATATATATATATATATATATATATATATATATATATATATATATATATATAATTGGTTAGTTATAACTAACAAGTTATATTATATATTATGTAACTAAATATATTTTGTTACATTCACAAATAAAGTGTCTAAGTCATGAATGGCGCTACAGGAATAGCGCTATTCCTGCAACGCCAAGGATAATCATGTTTTTATATGCGCCAGCTCACCCTGATCACATCATATTTATGTAAATCATGACTAGAAGATTTGTATGCTTCTCCACGATCTCTTCTCGAGTTGATACTGCAATTATAACCATTATATGTGAGGGATTGAGTTGTACCATCCTAACCTGCATCAAATCAAACACATTTTGATATCATTAATAGAAACTATCACCTTCTATTCTAATGTATCAGGTATTTTGTGCAGAGATCAAATTGGAAAAAGAAGAGATTTTTAGTTTCTAACAGTCCACAGGTTTTAAAATTCTCAGTATCAAACCTCGCAGATCTGTTTACAGGACTATATCAGCAGCATGGCACCGAAGAAAAGTGGACAGATTATTATATTGGAACCAAAGGGCACATAATTACTTGAATCATACCCCCAAATGACGTAGAGGTTTAAATATGCAGGTTGCCTTGAGTTTCTTACAACCTTATAGGGACACAATGAACATATCTCAATGATCTTCGCACAGAATTTTGATGGTTTTGAAGTTTTAATTGGGAAATTACTGATGATGGTGACTGAGCATTCAATTGCAAGAGCCTGTAAATTTCCAGTTGGTGTTGAAAGGTGGTGGAAGCAAGAGAATGTGGTTATGGAATTCGTGAATCGATTCTTAATCCCAGAAAAACAAAACCCTAACTGAAAAAAGGGAATTCCACATAGTTGGGTAAAGAAGGAATGACATACTTCTTTGATGATCATCCACAAGTATATCATGTGTGAGGGTAGGTTTTCACTAGTTTATATTTACCATATCAGACTGTGAATTCACATTAATGGGGATTATCCTCTCAATTTACCCTATTTCCTACTTAAGAGTTTATCTAAAATGTCCAAGAGGGTGCAGTCTCATCCTGCTACAGCTAAAGGCAGTCTTTTTCACCAAGGTTTAAATACATTGGTCATTTCCTCTTTAAACAGTCCAAAGATCCTGGGATTGGCTAATCTAGTCTTTAGAAAATGATTCACATCTAGCTAAATCCAAAAAGGCCAAAGGTAAGAAATCAGCTCAACAGAAACAGATTGGTACAGTTACTAAGTCACCAATTAAATAAGGATCATCTGTAGCTAGGGTAACACAGGATAGCAAAAGGAAGATGCAAAATCAACAAATATTTGGAGATACTCATGTAGGTAAAAGTCAGGAAAAAGCTACCACCAATAAAGGTAAGAGATCAAAACCATATGAAAATATTGATATATTTCTTGTTCCAAAGATAAAGATAGAAATTGATGTGGATGAATATTATACTATGAACCCAATTCATTCTCGAGTCAAGCAGAAACATAAATCTACAATTAAGAAAAGTGCAAAGGGAAACAAATAGAGGAAGAAGCCTACACCTGTGCCTAAGTATCCTAGGAGAAACTCCACTAGGGTTGTCAATAAATTCAGGTTAAATTCTAAGGCCATGTTTGATCCATCCATTAAAAAAGAGAACATTATAATCATTGAGGATAATTCTAAAGATTTTAAAACAGGCATCAAGAAACAGGCGAAGACACCTTCTTTGCACAAGAATGAGAAACAAACTGAAAACTTGGGGAAGACACAAGAAAAAGGAAAACAAGTTGCTCAAATACTCCAGGAAACTTGTGAAAAGAAAAACCACAAAATCAAATTAATTATCTAAATCTGTGTTTAAAGGTACAGATGTAGTTTATGATGACAGAGATGATCTTTTTGCAGAACCAGAAAAGCTACAGGAAATACTATGTGTTTTACCTGTTTTAGTCTTTATCCTCAAGAGAGGTTTCAGAACAGCTGGAGATGAATTCATTGAAACCAAAAGAGGTTTTTGTTGGGAATGATCCCCTTCACAAAAACCTATCTCGTATTTTACACATATATCACCATTTGAAGCAAGAGAATGTGGTTATGGAATTTGTGAATCAGTTCTTAGTCCCAGAAAAACAAAACCCTAACTGAAAAAAGGGAATTCCACATAGTTGGGTAAAGAAGGAATGGCATACTTCTTTGATGATCATCCACAGGTATATCACGTGTGAGGGTAGGTTTTCACTGGTTTATATTTACCATATCAGACTGTGAATTCACATTAATGGGGATTATCCTCTCAATTTACCTTATTTCCTACTTAAGAGTTTATCTAAAATGTCCAAGAGGGTGCAGTCTCATCTTGCTACAGCTAAAGGCAGTATTTTTCACCAAGGTTTAATAAAGACATTGGTCATTTCCTCTTTAAACAGTCCAAAGATCTTGGGATTGGCTAATCTAGTCTTTAGGAAATGATTCACAGCCAACTAAATCCAAAAATGCCAAAGGTAAGAAATCAACTCAACAGAAACAGATTAGTACAGTCACTAAGTCACCAATTAAATAAGGATCATCTACAACTAGGGTAACACGGGATAGCAAAAGGAATATGCAAAATCAAAAAATATGTGGAGATGCTCCTGCAGCTAAAAGTCGGAAAGAAGCTACCACCAGTAAAGGTAAGAGATCAAAACCATATGAAAATATTGATATATTTCTTGTTCCAAAGATAAATATGGAAATTAATGTGGATGAATATTATACTATGAACAAAATTCATTCTCCAGTCAAGAAGAAACATAAATCTACAATTAAGAAAAGTGCAAAGGGAAAAAAACAGAGGAAGAATCCTACACCTGTGCCTAAGTAGCCTAGGAGAAACTCCACTAGGGTTGTCAATAAATTCAGGTTAAATTCTAAGTCCATGTTTGATCCATCCATTAAAAAATAGAATATTATAATCATTGAGGATAATTCTGAAGATCCTAAAATAGCCATCAAGAAACAGGCAAAGAAACCTTCTTTGCACAGGAATGAGAAACAAATTGAAAACTTGGGGAAGACACAAGAAAAAGGAAAACAAGTTGCTCAAATACTCCAAGAGACCTGTGAAAAGAGAAACCACAAAATCAAATTAAATATCTAAATATGTGTTTAAAGGAACAGATGTAGTTTATGATGACAGAGATGATCTTTTTATAGAACCAGAAAAGCTACAGGAAATACTATGTGTTTTACATGTTTTAGTCTTTATCCTCAAGAGAGATTTCAGAATAGTTGGAGATGAATTCGTTGAAACCAAAAGAGGTTTTTGTTGGGAACGGGTCCCTTCACAAAAACCTCTCTCGGATTTTACACATATATCACCATTTGATAGATACGAAGATATTTTTGGACCCTATTTTTTAGGAATTTTCCAGATTTGCTTTCCTAAAAACTCTCATGTACAACAGTTGACAAGCCACCTCATCAATTCAACTTGGAGATCAGATTTGATCTTCTCCTTGATTATTTGAAACAAGAAACTAAATATAGATGATGAGGTTTTCATATCCATTTCTTTTGGATCTTGATAAATATGTATTCTTTCTATATAAACAAGGTAGAAGGAGAAGAAAAAAGGGGTGGGAGAAGTTGGGCATTCAAGGACCTTTTTGCAAAATCCATTGTAATACAGTTTATATTCCATATTGATACTAAATGGAAAAGACATGTTTGTTGACAATTAAAATCGCAACAAGGATTTTTCTAACAAGATATATAATACTAGTAGGTGGGACCCCCTTGTAGTTTGGGAGATCAGATCTGGTTCTTATTTCATGTTTATGTTGTTGTTCGACACTGCTTACAGAAGTTCTACATGATTGATGAAATATTGGTTTTATTGGCGATGGATAAGGCCTATTATGTGTTGGTTCTAATTCCGACAAATGAATGATGGATAAGGTATGTTATGTGTTGTTTTTGTTTCTCTAGGATCTAATTTCATGTTATGATGGCCTATGTTATCCATTGTTACCCTTGCTATATGTTCCTGGATTCATTATTGTGACACCTGCACAATAGACATGTTAGTAAAAACACATAAGAGTAGTTGAAAAGGGATAAAAGCAAGATAAACAAAATACAAAAGGAAGAAACTAAACTTTACTAATATGCCACACTATATGCATTGGAATTAAAAGGATTATTGTTAGTCCTAGCTAACGGGGTTAGTGGATATATGATTTATTGATTTATTTGGAAACACATGTGATATGTGTTATAGTATGGTTGGCAGTGGTTAATGTGACATAAGGTGGCGCTTTTGGAAAACAGTGGATGTTGGTTTCGATGCATGGTTTAATTGAATGAATTAATGGAAGGTTGATTGGCGTGTACTAAGGAATTGAATGAGTGGGGGTGGAGGCGATGTACATTTACGGCACGTCACTCATACTCCTTCCACTGGTCGTCACCCAAGCTTGGCTATTGTTCAACTTTGTTTTGTTGTGGTTAAGCTATGATTTTCAAGCAGAGGAAGAACCGCTCGGCCAAGCTCATGTTTTTAAGGTTTTCTTGGTTACAGGTATGTCTTTTCGCCATCCATGAACTCACTCTAGTTATGAAATAGATATTGGCTCGATGATATATGGTATGTGCTTTTCTTAAGACTGGCAACTGTGTAAAATTGTGATATTTTTCTTGAATGAATGGTTGGTGTGGTTTTCATTGCAATAATGTTTGAAGTCACAGTTTCATTGATCATTCTGAGTATTAGAAACCATGAAAGATCTATGTCATCCTTATTGGTCTTGATTGAAGGGTTTCATTCGGTCCAGATTGGATGGATATATCCACACATTTTTATCACCATACTCAATCATTTTGTTGTTATGGGGTTGTTGGGTTTGAAACACCTTGTGTCACTACGTATCGTTTCACTTGGGTATGGGTTTGTTCATGTTATTGATGTTTGTGCGGTGGGTTGTGATGGTTGTTATGCCAAAGGGCTTGCTTAAGGTTGACTGTTATTTCTTGGCTCTGTTTTATCTCAGCATTCTTTGGTTGATTAGGAAAACCATGAGGGTTATACCCTGCGTGTTCTAAGTGTTGTTATAGGACCAAAATGAATTCCTTTCTCCTATGTTCATAGTCTCTCCTATCTCGTGAACTGTCATCATGTATATGAATTTATTGGCGGTATACCCTGTGTGTGCACCGTTGGTCTTGGAGGTTCTCACCCGATGTTGGTCCACAGAGTGAACCCTTGATTTCTCAAACCTGTTTTTTTATAGAGGGAACCGTTATGTTGTGTCGGGTATACTATTGATTGTTATGAGCTGATGGTGTATTGTCAACAATGTTCGATTAATGGCTCATCTCTGTTGATTATGTTGACAATAGGTGTTGGTTTTGGGATTTAGTCATTGCATTGGTTATTATGGCAATCGAATTGATAATCTCATAATGGTTAATTGGTTGATTGGAGAAATGGGATTGAATACACAGTCATTGTCTCTTACATTATAATTATTGAATTGTTAACCCAACATTAGTTCATAATTGACTAAGTCACAACGATGCTTCGTGCATGAGGCATTGGTATGTGTGGGTTTCCTATAACATGTTATGTTGAGTTGATGGTTGTTGTGACTGTGTGTTTTAAATCGCCAAATGAGAGTATTGCAATCATGATAATTGTGGCATGGATATCCACTGTATATGCTATGAATATTGTTTGATTGCACCATCAGAGATGGTCACTGGTTTTTTAAACAATATGGTTGTGTTTCAATTTGATCGATTTTAGAAATGGGATTGGGCATATTGTTGTTGCCTCTTTGTATTGGATTGATAGCTTGACATCGTTAATGTTTGGTTTCGGGGTAATTAGACATGTCAGTCACATAAATGATCTCGCATTTTGTTGAGTGGTCTGTGTATCCCACAACATCGTATGAGTTGAAATGGTGATTGTTGTTACCGTGTGTTTAAATGGAAAGTCGGGATTATTGTAAATTGAAATATTGATCATTGTGTTTGACTATCCACTATGTATGTTTAATGAATATCATGCATATTAACAGACATAGGCACGGGTGTTGTGACAGTATCATCTCATTACAATTTAATTGTTAGATGGAATTGAGGGACGAAATCAGGCATGTTTTTTGTGTATGTGTTTGATTAAGGAAATAATTCATGGAAGGTGGTTGATTTTTTACACTAAACAGAGTGGAAATAAGTGACTGTGTGTTCATTTGGAAATTGTTTTAAAACAGTAAGTGGAAAAATGAGAAGAAACAAAACCCTTTTATAGGTTGTTATGGAAGGCATGTTATCTTTTTTTGATGACACTGTGTTAAAGATTTAATTACGAACAGTGAGCAAGTTAATGCATAGAGTTGATTGAATTTTACATAGTAGTTGTTTAAATTGATCATAGCGATCATTTGGTTGGTATTGGATATTTTGTGCTTGATATAGAATGGTTTAAGGATTACTTAATTAATTTTATGAACAGTACTTGCTCTCTTTCCCTACCATTATTTCACTTTTCACTAATTACAATCCCCTCGCCTTCCCATGTCCATTTTTCACTCCTTGTTCCTAAAATTTAATTACAGTTAAGAGAATTTTGTATTGCAACAGTTCAAAATCACAGTTTCTTGGATGGATTACAGTGACATGTTCCTTGGTTTACATTATAGTTGATTGTGTTTGTATTGAGCGAAAAATGATAAAATGAGGGGGAAAAGAATCTTGGTTACTGCTCACAGACAACAATTAAACAATTTGTATGGATTGGATTGCATGAGTCTGATATGTTGTTGAGCCAAAATATATTTCATATTTTTAAGGAGTTGTCATGTATGGTTGTTAAAGGAACTATTTTCTAATCAATCATTCATGAAGGAATGAGATTTTTCAGTCGAGGTAGCCATGGCAGAGGAAAACAAGGGAGAGGTAATTGGAACAGAGGCCCAAGAAGGCCAATATTCTCTGTACACTTTGATGTTGACTCGCAAGATTTAGGCCAGCTATTTCAGGATGGGATTTTCAATTGGATTGGGAAATGAGTTGTCCAACCGAGGCCTAAAAGGCATCCCTTCCAAGTTCCACAATCCCATGGTATTCTCGTGCCCCCTCATGTCTCATTGCAACCTGAGGTTCCTGAAAACAACGGATGGCAAGCGATTGTCCACCCGGTAGTCTCCCAACATTGTGTCTGGCCCAATTTGTCTTTACCTTCTCCCCTACCTAACAATCATATTGTCCAAGTTTCCCCTGCCCACTCACTAGTGAAATCCTCTCATGCTAGAAAAAGGTTGAAAAGTGAGGCCCACCATGCCCCTGACAAAGGAAAAGCCACTACTGCCCCTACCTCACCCTCCAATGGCTCTGATAAATTTGTGTCTTCCTGGATGCATTTGAGGGACGATTGTTCTCATGTGATCATCGAAATTAAGCCTAAAGGCTCAGCGCAACCAAAGGCAAATTCAGAAAAATCAAAGGGTGACAACAGTAATCAAGGAAAGATTGCATCTCAGAGTGGAAAATATGGTTTTTGAGTTTTATTTTATTCATTGTTGATGACAGTTGACTTCAGAAGTTTTGGACAACATGTTTTCTTTGGATATATGACTAATATATTATTTGAAAATAATTTCAAATATCAATGAGATAAATTGTCAAATGTGAGTGTGATGATGGGAGTCACACGGAGGGGTGTTTCTTAATTAACTAGTTATGTTATGATTGTTAAAAGATAAAGGGAGTCACAAGGGGTCCCACCTACTAGTTATTATTTATTTAAAACCCTTATTATGATTTATTACTTTCCCCCCCTAACTAAAAATTTGGTTGAGTTTTTAGTTAACTTAACTAATGAAGTAGTTCAACTACTTCAACCAATTCTAATTTGCTTAAGGGAAAAGGGAAAGGGAGGAACAAGAGGAGGATAGAAGGATAAGCATACTAAGGTTTTTTCTTTGAGTTTGTGTTGAGATAGTTCAGTTTTCATTCATTCCTTAATTGATCATAAGCCTAATTATTTTGTTATGATAGCAAGGTCTTATTGTAGACAGCAAGATTCAGGGTTAAATTACACCATTCAGACACTTGTTCTTCAGAGGTGTTGATATATCTTTGATAGTCTATGTAGACTTGTTTGTTTGTGAATTAGTTTAAATGATTGACAAATGCTATTGTGCAGAGTCTAGTGGGAAGAAATTTGTGGCAAGATGATCCATCTTTTAGAGTTCAGTTTTTTATTTTCTGTCAGAGGTCCTTTTGTATGTTTCATCGGGGACATCTAAGTTTGACTTTGGTCCAAAACTTCTTCACGAAATTTTGTAAAGAGAATGACTCTTTTATGAATTGGAATGAAACAAAGGATTGCTTTATGTCTCATCTATCTTGATTATCATCTTGGTGTCTTTACTTCTGTCTCTACATTTATTTCAAAAACTGTTATATTCAGAAAATCATATAAATAATGAATTTTCCAGTAAGATTTTATTTATAAAAATACTAGACTAAGCACTTGTAATCAATACTTGTGAGTTAGGATATTATTTTTGATGACTATAAACATAGGGTGACATTCTCGTCTATTGTTCTTTAGCCAAGCAGAATCTGAAAATGCTTGAGTAAGATCATTTCATATCTTTTCATCAACAATGTTGATGGTCATATTTTCTTTCATATCTTATTCTACTTTTTTTCTTACTTGAAGCCATTTATTCTATTGCAGTGCATTTGATTTATTGATTTTAAGGAACACAGTGAAAATTTTGTTGTTTTTGTTTATTATCAAGGTTGTCTTCAAGTACATGTTCTTGTTTCTCAATGATATTTTGAAATAAGAAATATATATGGATTTGATAGATTGAATACTCTCATATATTCTTTTCTTTATTTACCTTATTGTCTGATCTATTTATGTGTCTACCATTTACTAAGTCGGTGGGATGTTAACTTGATGTTACATTTGAGTTATGTGTTTATTTTGAACCCTTGAACCAACTTTCAACCATTTTCTAAAAACCTCATAAAACCCTTAAAATACTATTGCAATAACTTGATGATGCTCTAGCTTGCCCTTTCACAGTCAAGTGAAACTATAGGGACTAACATCTTTTGGCTTCATTGTCGGGGATGGAGGTACGAAGTATTTATCCCTGGGAGAACGAAAATGATCAATTCTAGATCTTAATGGTGAACAGGAGTTGCATATTTTTTCTGAATGTATCATTCACCTGGCGACTCCATGAAGGAAGAATCCATTGACAAATCCACTGATCTGAGATGTCAAAGGCTATGGAAGCCATTTTTGCATGGAGGTTTGCACCCTTTAATTTATCTGCTATTGTTGGTTTCCCTAATGATGTTCCTACTATCAATATATGGGGAGATTGTCAGCCATGATTCAGAGAAAACAATGAGGACAATCTGGCACTACATTTGATTAAGTTTCATCAATGCATGGATCAGCTGAATATTCATCATGAAGATGCATTGATGAAAATGTTTATGTACTCTTTGGAGGGAGATGCACGTGTCTTGTACAGATCTCTTCCTGCTTCCAGCATTTCTTCTTTAAGAGAATTTCATGTTGCATTCAATGAACAATGTAAAAGGTATTTTCCAGTTGATCTTATTCTGGTAGACTATTGTGAGCAATGTAAATCCGGATATTATTCTCAAGAAATTAATTCCTCTAGCAGTACAGATGAAGAGTACGATTACCTCAAGGAAGAGGAAGAAGATTCATTATCAGTCATAACTTCTTCTAAACATGTCCTACGGCAGGAATATTTTCAGCATTATGATCTTGAAATTCATAACAATGATACTTTAGATGCATTTGGTATGCATTTGAAATTTAAGAGAATTTCATGCTGCATTCAATGAACAATGTAAAAGGTATTTTCCAGTTGATCTTCTTTCGGTAGATTATTGTGAGCAATGTAAATCAGGATATTATTCTCAAGAAATTGATTCCTCTAGCAGTACAGATGAAGAGGATGATTACCTCAAGGAAGAGGAAGAAGATTCATTATCAGTCATATCTTCTTCTAAATCTATCCTACAACAGGAATATTTTCAGCATTTTGATCTTGAAATTCACAACAATGATACTTTAGATGCATTTGGTTTCAATATGAATGTTTCTAATAGTAGTGACTTTGATACAAATGTTGTTCCTAATCTGTTTGAAGATCAGTTGTTGACTGAAGAAATTCTTGTTGAAGATCATATTGTAGATGAGAAAGAAAAACCAGTAGTTGCAAATGTATTTGATGTTGCTTCATATGCATCTTATGGTCAAAATTCTCATGATGATCAAACAACATATATACGCTCATTTTTTCAATGTGATCGTGAAGTAAAGGTCATTGGTTTTCAGAGTTCAAAAAAAATTTCAAATCAGCCTTTGTTTGATAAGTATGATGATGATCTTGAAGTCATAGATCCAGATGTTGATGATATGACAAATTCTAACCAACAAATTCATGAAGGCATCCAATCCATCATCCATGAAGAGCTGAAGTCGGTGTATGATAGTTATGCATCTGAAGGCAACGTGGAAGATGAGGATCAACCTCTTGATTCTCATGATGTTAATTTTGTTTTGAACAATGTTATCCAAGAAGCATATGAGCAGGTTCCAGATGCTTTTGATAAAACCAGTGATCTTCAAATGAGTTATGCTCTCATAAATGGAGTAGAAATCATAGAGCAACAATATGGCTTCTTGTATTAGCTAGAGATGTAGTACCATTGGCATGATCCTGTGGCTCTCTACATGGAGTTTGTGTTTCTAGAGGTTCAAAATTTTTCAACGTGTGGAATTAAAGAAAATTACAGCTGTAAGTATGGACTACCCATTCATTTTTTGCTGCAAAAATATCAGTTTTTCTACATTTTCTTATTTACCTACAAGGAAGAAGACCCTCTTGGAAGTGAAGTCATTTCATGGTTGCATTGGAAATTCACCTACACATGATCAACATGATTTCAGTAGGAAAGTAGAGTAGAATGGTTGAATAAGATTGCATCCGAGCAATTTGTTTTCAGGATGCAAGAATAAGGACTCCATAGCCCAATGGAAAGACTTTGCAGTTTTGTGGTTGTTATTTTTTAGCTCAAATAAAGACTCCATATACCTAATGTAATTGTTTCTTTATAGTTTGTGGTTTTTAATAAAGGATGACAGAACGGGAAAATAAAGAGAAACAAAAGGATATGAAGGCATTGGTCAATAGTTCTTAAAGCTTCCTCATGAAACTTTACCCCCAGAAGGAGTCAGTGTTAGTCTTTAACTTTGTTTTTGATTAAGAGAGTGTCCCTAATCCTTAATCCTCCCTACTTATGTTTTGTTGCCTAAAACTTAGTTTTTACCCCTTGGATTGATTTGTCATTCTTTGCATTTTTTGCACTTTTTAATGATTTTCTTAAGTTTGTAAACGTTTAGGATTTGATTTGATGAATCTTGTCACGTCACTTGTCTATTCATTTTTGAATTTTCAAAATTTATGCCAAGTCATGAATGGCGCTATAGGAATAGCGCTATTCCTACAGCGCCAAGGATAATCATGTTTTTACATGTGCCAACTCACTTTGATCACATCATAATTGCGCAAATCATGAATAGAAGATCCACATGCCTCTCCATGATCTCTTCTCAAGTTGATACTGCAATTATAACCATTATATGTGAGGGATTGAGTTGTATCAGCCTGACCTGCATCAAATCAAACACGTTTTTATTCATTAATAGAAAATATCACCTTCTATTCTAATGTATCGGGTATTTTGTGAAGAAATCAAATTGGAAAAAGAAGAGATTTTTAGTTTCTAAAAGTCCATAGGTTTTCAAATTCTCAGTATCAAACCTCGCAGAACTGTTTACAGGACTATATCAGTAGCATGGCACTAAAGAAGAGTGGACAAATTATTACATTGGAACCAGAGGGCATGAAATTACTTGAATCATACCCCCAAATGTTGCAGAGGTTTAAATATGCAGGTTGCTTTGAGTTTCTTACAACCTTCCAGGGACACGATGAACATATCTCAATGATCTTCTCATAGAATTTTGATGGATTTGAAGTTGTAATTGGGAAATTACTGATGATGGTGACTGAGCATTCAATTGCAAGAGCATGTAAATTGTCAGTTGGTGGATAAAGGTGGTGGAAGAAAGAGAATGTGGTTATGGAATTCGTAAATCAATTCTTAATCCCAAAAAAACAAAACCCTAACCGAAAAAAGGGAATTCCACATAGTTGGGTAAAGAAAGAATGGCATACTTCTTTGATGATCATCCATAGGTATATCACTTGTGAGGGTAGGTTTCCACTGGTTTATATTTACCATATCAGACTGTGAATTCACTTTAATGGGGATTATCCTCTCAATTTACCCTATTTCCTACTTAAGATTTTATCTAAAATGTCCAAGAGGGTGAAGTCTCATCCTACTACAGCTAAAGGCAGTATTTTCACCAAGGTTTAATAAAGACATTGGGCATCTCCTCTTTAAATATTCCAAAGATCATGGGATTGGCTAATCCAGTCTTTAGGAAATGATTCACAGCCAGCTAAATCCAAAAAGGCCAAAGGTAAGAAATCATCTCAACAGAAACAGATTGGTATAGTCACTAAGTCACCAATTAAAGAAGGATCATTTGCAGCTAGGGTAACACGGGATAGCAAAAGGAATATGAAAAATCAACAAATCTTTGGAGATGCTCTTGTAGGTAAAAGTCAGGAATAAGCTACCACCAGTAAAGGTAAGAGATCAAAACCATATGAAAATATTGATATATTTCTTGATCTAGAGATAAAGATGGAAATTGATGTGGATGAATATTATACTATGAACCCAGTTCATTCTCCAGTCAAGCAGAAACAAAACTCTACAATTAAGAAAAGGGAAAAGGGAAAAATACAAAGGAAGAAGCCTACACTTGTGCCTAAGTACCCTAGGAGAAACTCCACTAGGGATATCAATAAATTCAGGTTAAATTCTAAGGCCATGTTTGATCCATCCATTAAAAAAGAGAATCTTATAATCATTGAGGATAATTATGAAGATCCAAAAAGAGACAGAGACACCTTCTTTGCACAGGAATGAGAAAGAAACTGAAAACTTGGGGAAGACACAAGAAAAAGGAAAAAAAGTTGCTCAAATACTCCAAGAGACCTGTGAAAAGAGAAACCACAAAATCAAATTAAATATATGAATCTGTGTTTAAAGGTACAAATGTATTTTATGATGACAGAGATGATCTTTTTGCAGAACAAGAAAAACTATAGGAAATACTATGTTTTTACATGTTTTAGTCTTTATCCTCAAGAGAGGTTTCAGAATAGTTGGAGATGAATTCATTGAAACCAAAAGAGGTTTTTGTTGGGCACATGCCCCTTCAAAAAAACTCTCTTGGTTTTTACACAGCTATCACAGTTTAAGATATTGAGATATATCTTTGAGGCCTAGTTTTCAGAGATTTCACAATAAATTATTTCTTATTTTAGTTAGTAATTTTGGGAAAGGTTGCAGAACAGATGGAGATTAATTTTTGGAAAAAAAAAGGCTTTTGTTGGGAACAGGCCCCTTCACAAAAACCTCTCTCATTTTTTACACAGATATCATCGTTTGAGAGATAATAAGATATTGTTGGACCCTATTTTCCAGGAATTTGCCCTATTTATTTTCCAAAAAAATCTCTTGGACAACAGTTGACAAGCCACCTCATCAATTCGACTTGGAGATCAGATTTGATCTTCTCCTTGATTATTTGAAAGAAGAAACTAAATATAGATGAAGATTTTTTCAGATCCATTTCTTTTGGATCTTGATAAATATGTATTCTTTCTATATAAACAGGGTAGAAGGAGAAGAAAAAAGGGGCAGGAGAAGTTGGGCATTCAAGGACCTTTTGTAAAATCCATTGTAAGACAGTTTATATTCCATATTGTTACTAAATGGAAAAGACATGTTGATGGTCATGTTTTCTTTCATATCTTATTCTACTTCTTTTCTTACTTGAAGTCATTTACTCTATTGCAATGCATTTGATTTCTTAATTTTAAGGAACACAGTGAAAATTTTGTTGTTTTTGTTTATTATCAAGGTTGTCTTCAAGTACATGTTCTTGTTTCTCAATGATATTTTGAAATAAGAATTATATATGGAGTTGACATATTGAATACTCTCATATATTATTTTCTTTATTTACCTTATTGTCTGATCTATTTATGTGTCTACCATTTACTAAGTCGGTGGGATGTTAACTTGATGTTACATTTGAGCTATGTGTTTATTTTGAACCCTTGAACCAACTTTCAACCATTTTCTAAAAAAATATTCATAAAACCCTTAAAATACTATTGCAATAACCTCATGATGACCTAGCTTGCCCTCTCACAGTCAAGTGCAACTTTAGGGACTAACACATCCCATGTCACGGTGGGAGGTATATTTCTAAAGATCACATAAGGGAAGAGAATCATCTATCACAAATTATGAGTAATTTAAAATTGTGTTTAAGAAACAATTGTATACATTAGGATATGAAATAACCCGATAAATTTCATGGAAACAAATTGACCAAAATTACTTAGAATGTGCAAGAATACATTCATTAGTTAATTATTTTAGGAATACATTAAAATAGGAATAGAAGAAAACTCACTCGGTGTATTAGTAAAGTAGATTGGAGGCCTACATTATTATTTATAAGACTACGGGGAATTATTCAAGGTGAGTATTATTAATGATGGACTTTATTTTTCATGTAACAAGTAGTTGTAACCCTAATTTGCACCTTTTCTTTACTTGACCAATTTTCTTATGGAGGATTGAGAGGAAACCATTGAGTACATTGAAGACAATTGGACTAGAGAGAGAATTAAGAGGAATGAATACAAGGGAAAATGACTTGGATCCATGTTACCATATCAAGGTATGGATTCACTATCATAATATTTAATACATGTAATAGAATCTCCTTTCTTCCCCCATATTTGTTTTCTTTTGGTTTAATTTTAGTTTCATCCACTTTGCCTCTCATTAAACCAATCAAGTAGATTTATAAGGGTTTCTACTTTTCTTTGTAACTTAGATCCAGTTTTTTGGCGATTGTAGAGTAGGGAAGGTGTTTTTTACTGTCTTATGTGCATGTTATTTGGAACTAGTACTCCTCCTCCTACTCTTACATTTTACGTTTGGATGATCCATCAAGGAGTGCAAGATATAATTTTTGTCTTTTCCCTTTCTCTCTCTTAAAGCCCTAGTTAGATTTGTGGCTTGCTTAGTAGTTTAAAATAATATTTCTTTGTTGTCTATCACTAGCATACCAATTTTACAATCAAGACTTTGTAGTACACACTATAAGAAAAATCCCAACAAAGGGACAATTAATGAATCTAGTGTGAAACCCCTCTATATGAAAACAAGAAGATTTATATTAGTGAGATTTCAAAGGAAATTGAATCAACGAGAAAATAAAAATGCAAAAGTTGTTGAAAAGAACACTAAGAATCCCAGGAAATATAAGCATTCCCATAAGCATGGACACTAAAAGGATGAGTCTTGGGATTGACATCCCAGTATCCTTCCACAAAATTAGTGAGGCAAGACGTTCATAATGACAAAAGAAGTATCATGGGATATGTTTGAGCCACAATAAATTGAAAAATTGTAGGAGGATAGTTCGAAGATTACAAATATTTATCAAAATATAGAGAAGACTATTTTTTAGAAGTTGGAAGTGGGAAAAAGAGTATCTTCCAAATCAAAGTCAAGGTAAAAGGTATGTTGGGGAATTATTTTTTTATTTAGGTAGCCATGCAAATACCATTTGTAAGTATTTAGTTCAAAGGTTAGGACCACTAACCTTTGCACTTTTGATGACATACCCTTTAAGATGGATATATAGGGATGTTGAAATTCAGGTCCTTCAGAAGTGTAGATTCAAAATTTCATTGCTTGATGGCTACATAGATGCGTTGGAATTTGATGTGGTTCCTTTGGACATGAGTGAAAATGTTTTTGATAGGCTATAACCCCTACTTATACAACATAGATGTTATATAATTTATGAGAAAACAAATACATATGGTAAAGGATGAAAATGAATTTCTTGTCAAGGCTCATTGGGAAAATGAGAAGATTTATTTAGTTACAACAAATCATGCCAATGTAATGATCAATTACACTAAGAAGCTAGTCTTGTTGGTTGTGAAGAAAAATTATGACCACAATGAAGTGCATGAGGGGTTTTCAAGGCTCTTGCAACTTATTGTCTAAGATTTTGAGGGACCAAAAGCATCGCCAAAATAGGAGTTATGACACAAAAATATATCCCAAAGTGATGCATACCATTGTAAGATTGAGTCTAAGAAAGTGAAAAAGGATAGAAATTTTTCTATGTCCAACATTGTTGAACAATGACTAAGTTTTCCAAGGAAAATTTTGTTGAGAAAAAGAGGACTATTTTTTAGCTAAAGGGGATACCATCAAGAAAAAAAAACAAAGATAATAAAAGGGGCTAGGGGGTGTATCATGTAGTATGGGATTATAGTACTTATTAAGGCATAGAAACTCTATTCTTGAGAGTAAGGCTTGAGTAGTTGATACTCATCTACCAATTCTACGAGGAAAATATCCCTAAAATGGTCTAAGGTAAAGGTAGAGTGGTAACTCCCTCAAAAGACTGACCTACACTTAATCTAACCCAAAACCATTTAAAATAAGTGATGAAAGAGAAAGGAAAGAGAGTGTCAATGAGTGCACCTTCATTCCTTGCAGTTGGCATAGACCTCTTTCTTTTGTTGTCGCCTCCTAGATCATAGATCTCCTCCCAAAGATGACCTTCAAAAGATTAGGAATACAATGCAACAACATATGTAATCTCTATTGATCACTTTAAAAGTCTATACATAGATATAAATGAGCAAATTAAAAAAATCATGTAAACATGGGGTTTTGGGACAACGATAAACTCTTCTATTCAATTTCAAGATAAAAAAGATTACAACCTTTGCTGGAAACCGCTTCATGAACCAAGTCTGATCTCCTTTGTTGTGGCTCCAAGTACATCAATCCCACATTATCTTCTTGCAACCAACATATCACGAAGGGAAGGAGGAAGGGTTGCATAAGGAGAAAAGGTTGGAGGGGAAGGTTGAGGCTATAACTCAGAATGGGATGCAAATATTGGGCTAAGAAAGGGAAGGGATTTTGGAAGATTTTTCTTATTATATTGCTTATGTTCATAAATGACTACCCAATACCTCTTTTTTATATGATAAAAATATGGTTATTCAGTTTGGGGACGGGCTATAAGGGGTAAAATGGTTAGGAAACCCTCCATAGCCCGTAAACTCCACAAAATTCCACGCAATTTAATATTTTTTGCAAATTTTGGAGGTAAACGTGGGATAATTAGCATGCAGTATGTGTGTGTACGCGGGCTATTAGTGAAATAGGGCACGTACACCATCCAAAAATGGTTTTTTAAAAGGAATCCTCAGCAGTATTTTGGCAATGTATGCAAATGGAAGGGCCAATGTCTTGTATGCACAAATAAGAAATTTTGGTCTATAACAGATGCCCCCTAATGTGTGAGTTCAAACGAGCAACTAATTGTTGAGATACATTACAATATATTTACACAGTTGGAAGGCACAGAGTTGAGTGATCTCGTAACGAGTGTTCGTGAACGTGCCATCTACAAAATAATAATAATATCTATGAGGCAGGCATACCAATGATCGGGATGAACTAAGCATGGTTGCCAATCAAGTACACTACAGATCCATGTCATATATGACTATGAGACAAATATGAATATCTATATAAAGTGCAGTCGTGAACAATACACAATGGATCTACATCTGAAGATATACAAGTACAATATGATATGTGTCTTCAAGAAGTATTGATGCATGTGGATGGAGATGAGGACTTCATAGCTCGAGCAACAACTTCAAGATCTTCAAAACTCAAGTAGGAGTACAATAGGAGTGTAAGACTCACTACCCTGAGGTCTTCGACATGTCGTTGGGGAAAGACTGGAGGATCTCGATCATCAAGCTTAGAACTTCATTGATTTTGAATATGAACTTAACTAGACTCTCGGGATGGCCGACTCATGAAGGTCAACATATCAACTACAGAATGGTCGACTCAGGTTGGATAAAACTTCCCTTCGAAAAAATCACAACAAAATGATGAGACTCTAGCATCATATTATTGACATAATTATGTGATACAAGAGGCACCAAAAACTCTCCATATGTTTGGAAGAGTAACCAAACTGAGGAGGAAAAAACTCTATGTAATGAGAACAGCTTCCTAAGGTCATACTAGATACCAATGCTTGGTGAACAAACGAAAGGATGTGCTTTGTACAAGGGCGACTATCTTGTTGTCGATAAAATAGAATGTATACCTCATCCCCTCTTTTTGGAATATTTTATTTTTTTGTATTTTTTGAATTTTTAACAAGATAGAAAAAGAATAAAATAATGATACATTACAACGGAGGAACGAGTGTTGCAGGAAAGAAAACTAGTTCCAAGCACATGGAACATATTGATGCTCAATGCAAGGAGACATGTGCAGGATAGAGACACTCGGGAGAATTCCTCCATGGGTCAAGGTGTCAGATTGTGAGGGAAAAATTGATACAAGGCTTTCATTTAAGGAATGCTTCGAAGATTCAGTTAACAACAACATGAAATTGGCATTAGGCCAAAGACGCAAGAATGATACATGCGATGTGATTAAGTATGACACAACAAGACTCCTTCCATGCGAAGTTTTATGAGCCCAGAGAAGGTAAGATTGGTGGTTTTTCACATTTAGAGAGTCTAAAAAACACTAAAAGAAGACTCCAGAGAGTTCCTTTTTCGTAATTAGTCCAGTCGGTTCTAAAAAGGGTTAAACTTATATCGAAAGGATTTCTCTTCAAAACCATTTTAACGAGTGTGACCAAGACAAGATCACTCAGCTATGTTTTCAATTTTAAGGAGTATGAAAAGAGATTAACTATGGACTCGCAACCTTTTTCTAAGTTTACTATCCTTAGCCCGAAAAAGTATAAAATATAACTTAGGAAAACTCTCTAGGCGATACATGTCTATTGGGGCGTAAATTTTTCCTGGATAATCTATTGGCCAGAAAAAGGGTTAAACTTAGGCCAAATAGATATTCCTTCTGGACCAATTAACGAGTGTGAAAGGAACAAGGTCACTCGACAATCTTTTCATATTTAGGGAGTCTAAAAATAGCTTAACTATGGACTCGGGGGGGTTCCTTTTTCGTAGATAATCTCCAATGCCCAGAAAAGAGATAAACCAAAACCAAGGAGAATGGCTCTTTTTCAAAAATTTAGTCCCTCGGGCATGAAAAAGGGTTAAACTTACGCCTAAGAATACTCTCCTAGCGAACCGAAGCTCCTATGGCATACCTGTAGTTGTTAATTAACCATCCAAACCGAAAAATGGGTAAACTACCACTGGACAGATGTTCCTTCAAATTTTAGTTTGACGAGCGTGAAGGGAAACAAGATCGCTCGAAAATATTTTCAATTTTAGAGAGTTTGAAAAGGGCTTAAAGAAGACTCTGGGGAGGCTTATTTTCTTAAGTAATCCAAACGAAACTGAAAAGAATAAATAAGCCCTCATTAGATGTTGCTTTCAAAGTTTAAGCGAGCCTAAAAGAGAACAAACCATGTGTTGTAACATATATTAAATTCGACTATGTTTCCCAAAGTACAAATCGATCCCCATTTATTCACATTAACAAGGGGTTGTTGGCATTGGGAATGTCATCAGTGCATTGGGAGCATAGAGGATGCAAAATAAGTGTTTGATAGAAAGTTGGCATTGGATGTGGTCTTATGGAACACAATGATTGTAGGTTATGCCCAACATGGTTATGGGAAACATGCGCTTCAACTCTTTGAGCGAATGCAATGTGTAGGTCTGAAGCCAAACTGCATGACATTTGTCAGTGTGCTTTCTGCACGCAGCCATGAAGGTCTCATGGATGAAGGTTACCATCATTTCAATTCCATGGTTAGTTGCTACGAGATTACTCCAATGATGGAGCATTATAATTTCATGGTTGATATTATTAGTCGTGCTGGGCACTTGAATGAGGCAATGGAATTTATAAATAAGGTGCCCCTGAAAGATGATAAGCGGTGGTTAAGGAGATGTTGCCGAATGGAACTTTGGCGAAGCGAAGACAGCGGAATAACACTCAAAGAAATATGTTGAAGGGTTCAAAAGACACTCATCCCAATAACACTGACAGAGGCGTTTCAAAGAGCAGACCAACATCGAAGGAATCATCAATACCCCACCTACCAAATCGATTAGTAACGGCTCGCAGAGCATCTGGCAGTTGCTGAATTCCATCAAAATGTACTGAAACACTTCAGAGACCTAAACGGATAGTTTGTCCATGGATGACATACGACATGCCAAATGAGAAGCTCTTGTCTGATGCGATCAGGGCGGGAGACGTTGATTTGGTAAGAAAATTTATAGCAAAGGATCCAGGCGTCTTCAATATGTTGCGGCGGGTGGAACCAATTATTCTCCTGTTCTGAAACTAGCAGAGGCAGTAATTGATCGGGCATCAAACCTTCTGATGTGGTCATTACTTCCGCAAATATTGTATACTCTCTATTATTCAAATGGGATTGGCAATAATACTCTGGTAGTTCCAAAAAATAAAATTATTTTGTTAGTCGTCGGGCTGGCCTTTCTCGAAATGGCCGCCATCGGGCTCGCATACTCGGCCTTTGTCTGGTCCACTGTCGTCATCCTCGGAGGTTTCGCAACAACTCTAGAAATGATAGACTTCTGGTTCGTGACCATATTGTCATTGATAGAAGGCACTCGCATCTTCAGACAAAAACATGAGTTCGAGTGGCGAAGTAATGCCCAGTCGAAGGTTCAATCGGTTCCTCCTACCGGGAAGTCATCCATAGTTGTAATAGTAGTTAGGAATAGTGAACAGGGTGCTCTTCTTACTGCAATTTGTGTCGATTATCACATGCATATTTTTGTCTCTGTATAGATTAGTGAGGCAATACTATGGCGCGGTTTTAGATAGCAGTACCAAGTATAGGAAAACTTCTCTTAATATTTTCTATGGGCTGTCCCTGGCCGACTCGGTTCTATATGTGCTTCAGAAGACCTGCTTGAACTTCAGCAAAAATTATTTGATCCGGAAGGTGACTAAAGAATATGATCTCAACCCTAGTGAATTCCACATTCACCTTTATTTCTATGACATATATTCATGGTGTGTCGATCAAATCCTTCCAAGAGAGGTCAAATACGCGTTGGAGTTTCCATGGAATTGCAGCATGCTGAGATTGGAGGCACGGAGCTTTATCGAGATATATGGACAAAACAATTCATGGCTCAAGTCGACTATGAACAAAAAGTTTTTAGAGTTGGCGAAATTGGGTTTCAATATTATCCAATTCACACATCAGAAAGACCTTCAACTTGTCTCAAGGTGGTTGACAGAGTCAGATATAGCGGAGCGGAATTTCTACCGGAAGCGTCACATGGAACTTTTCTTTTGGGTAGTTACAGGCACGTTCGAGCCTGAGTTTTCTCTGAGTAGAATTGCATTCACAAAAATTGGTACAGTGATGACTATTCTCGATGACATCTATGATACTCAGGGAACCTTTGATGAACTCAAGATATTTACAGAGGCACTTAAACAATGGGATCTTTCATTGATAGATTGCCTTCCACACTACATGAAAATTGCATTGAAGTTCTTCTTCCACACGTCGAATGAATCGAGTGTTGAAGTTGTGAAAAAGCAAGGGCGGGATATGTCATCTTACATACGAAAAAATGCTTGGGAGCGATTTTTTGAGTCATCTCTGCAAGATGCAGAATGGATAAGAGTTGTACATGTCCCGACATTTAATGAGTACGTAAAGAATGCCAAAACGACCACAGGGATGTGTGCACTAAATTTGATTCCTCTCCTATTAATGGGTCAACTTTTACCGGACAACATTCTGGAACAAATATACTCTCCGTCCAATATCCACCATCTTGTAGAATTGACCGCCAAGTTCAGGGAAAAAATCTTTACTCTTGGCTTTGGCTGGCAAGCTCAATTCAGAATTGAGAGTATCCGGCTCAGTGACATACAATGGGCACAGACTAGATGAGTTTGTGCCGCAGAGAACGTCAACTTACATTAACCAACATGATTTGCATATTGGTGAAATGATTGTGTGAGAAACTATGGACTTCTTTGGCCGATGCCTAGGGGTTGGAACCAGATATGACATGTGGTTGAGCTTTCAAGAAGAGAAAAACAATCTGGCATCAAGCCTAATCCAGATACTGATGTTTTTATGAAGGCGATCGTTGTGGAAGAAGCTTATCGGCTTTAGATTTTGAACTTGGAACAAATTTTAAAAAATGTTAGCAATGAAAGGGACAAAGCAGTGCGTAACTTAGCTAGACTTAAGCAGCATCTTTTGGAGAAGGATCTAGAAGATTCAGAGAAAATAGATCAAGATGGTGTACGCATAACTGAACTTCAAGCACAACTAGATGCTAGAAATGACCGTGTCCTGCAATTGGAGAAAATTCTTGCACGTGCAATAGAAAATCAAGAAGAAATTAAGAAAATCAACATTGATGAACTGCAAAAGGAAAATGAAGTGATTTCTGATCTAAGGCAAAAACTTGCAGGCTGTGTCAATGTGCTTGAATCGAAATATGACAAGCTTAATCTCCAAGACTGTTATTTTTCATATATATTGAATAATGATTATAGAATTAACGGGCAACTAGGGAGAAATCCGTTACAGCTGCATGGATCATTCGGTCCACTTGTCAAATCCATTGGCAGCAGTTTGAGTAGCCTACAGAGCTTATGAAAGAACACCTGGTAGTCGAACTTTTCCATGAAGAGGAACCGTTTCCTATTCCCAGAACACTAAGAGTTTTGTTTTAGAGTTTTCTCTTTTAAAAGAGGGAAGAGGTAACAGAAAGGGGGGGGGCGCATGAGTGCAGGACTGGAAGAAAAACCTCTGTCAAGAGAGTTTCATTGTAGTGACTGAGTTTCTTGTAAACCAGATTGGAGTAATAAAGACGATTTTTGCTTGAGACTGTGAGATTCATCACGGTTGATTTCTTTCAGCATGTTTTCCTTTTCTTTTGGCTGTGTTAAATCTGTTTGGATTGCATTTATGTGTTCCTTACTCGCAGTTGATATTGTCTTTACCATATCTTTATGTCTTCCTTGATCCATCACGATTGCATTACATTTTGTTTTCTTCTAACCGATGTGCTTCGTTATAATTTAGTACGACCACTACTATAACGAAAGGATTTGGGCTTTCTGCAATTGTTTATTGCCTTTCCTCTACACCAGCTATCAGCTGTGTAAGACCAATCTGCATTTTCAGAATTATGCATATATCCTTTGCTACACCAGCCTTTCCTTTTTCTTTCCGCTACTGCATCATGATTTATCAAAGCACTGAAATATAGACTTACTTTGCCTTACTTTCCGCAAGTTATTTGATCTCTGCTATTGTCTCTTTTCTTCGGTTTTCATTTGACTCCATGCCCAATGGACCATTTCCCTGGTTTAACACCCAAACTCCAAAAATCAAAGACCATCATTTACCCCTAAATCTGCCCACCTTTTTCACGCTACTTAAATTCCTATTGTGACATTGTTCGAGAGATCCCTCTCGGGTTGGAAGGGGCAGCTCCCAATCCAAAGTGGTTTGAGGTTGCCTCGGGATTGATTTGTTGCAGCCCATTTCAGTTTCGAGTGTCAACACCATGCTCATAGGGAGTCCCTCGGGTATGAGCCATAAAACATGAAGAAGAATGGGGCTTCGATATACAATCATGGTGGGAATAAAAGGATTCCCAAGACTATGGAAAAAACTCACATCATGGATTCCAAAATGCAGCAAATGATCTACCTAGGGTTTCCATGTAGAGGAAGTCTCTAACACCCAATTACAACACTTCTAAAGCAGCATAGAAGGTTCTGTGTCACACTTTGGTGGGATCGATCCTATGGAAAAGCGAAAAAAAATAAAAGATATGCAATATGAAAGGGGATCAGAACCTAACCTATATGCAAATGTCTAAAAACAAATTTACCACAAGATGATGTGAGTGTAACCCATCTCATAAAAACACAAAACCAAAAGAACGAGTTCATTAAAACGGCCCAAAGATCTCTCAAAAGAAAACTCAAGAACCCATCGGGCCAAAAATAGGGTAAAAAGGGAACAAACTGGGGAAAAGATAGCCAAAAAAGTCTATAAATAGAGGTGGACAACTCATTTTAACCATTGCAAATTGGAAAATAACCAAAAAGACAAAAAAAACTCTTCTTTAAAAATTGAATTCGAGGAGCTACGGTGGACGAAAGATCTTCAAACATGAGCCAAGTAAGTACAAATGACCTCTCTCATCCTTTTCATCAATTATTTGTTGCTTATTTCATTGTTTGGAGGGTTCGCACCCTAGTAAAAAGGTTGGGAATGCATGTATGCGGGTTTTCCATGCTCATCACGCGTATGTACGTGGGAAAAGTAACACTTATCCCACGTACATACACAACTATCTTAAATACATCCCATATACATCTCTTTAATCTTTCAAAAAAAATGAAACAAGGGACTAACCTCTCAAAAAAAAATTACCATAGGATGTATGTTCACTAGCGAGAGAGAGAAAAAGAGGAGTTAGATGTCTTGGTAGAAGAGGATCTAGGTGCCATTGTCATGCTTAAGCAATGTGGTATGTGGAAATTCTTTCAATGTCCATTCATGCACAATCTAGGATAATGAACCATCTAATAGATTATTGGCATCTAGATGTAGATTCCTTCATGCTATAGGGCCAATCATTGACTTCAATGACGGAGGATATCTACGTTTTGACCGGCCTCTAAAGGAGGGGGAACTGGTCAACTTGAGGACCTTTCCTCTAGGACCGAACAACATAGAGGATTACATTGGTATGTATTGCAAGGTTGGCACTGAGAAAGTAGGATCTCAAGTGAAAATCCATAATATCACAAGCCTCAATCTTTGGATAGTACTTTATATGATTGGGTAGATCACAGGATCTGCAACACTTCATCAGGATTCCCATGCACAAATTCATTGTGCAGCTCAATGTCTAGATGCCACATTTTTTTAATGGAGCACTACAATGCTCACATACATTAAAAAATAAGTGGTTGATAACCGAAGAAGAATGAACAATAACTTTGGGTTCGAGACCATGTTGTGCGCTTTCTTTTTCAAGAGAGTGTCAAGCCTTAGCCTGAGGGAGACAGTACGAGGCCATATTGCCTCCTTTCTAGCATTATGCGGGTGGGAAGCTTTCTTACCTCAATAGGGTGTGGGGAGAGTACAGGAGGACTTTAACGACAAATTTTTTTACTATTGGGTCTGTCAAATTCATGTGATCGAGGACTACCCCTATGCAAGGATCATTTTCCTGAGGGATCCTAATATGCCTATGCCCCATGGCGATGAGTGCAGAGAGATAGGTAAACACATTTTAAAGTTATTTTATTTTAAATTTTTAAATTTTATTCTTTTTATGGTAATGTCAAAGTACTAACTCAATTATTTTTCATATACAGACGTGGTACCAGTGTGATCAGTCGACTTCGCCAAGAACAGGTGTTTACCTCGACCAGATGTCGGACCAGCAGGAGGACCACTAGTTGCAGGAGGACTACTAGTCGGAGAGGCTAAGAGAGTACTGCGACGAGTAGAGAGGAACATGACATCTCTCACTTGTGCAGTGTTGATGGCATAGATAGAGCACCTTCCCCCGTCCATGCAACCACATGTTGTAGGAGTACCCGGGACTTTGGTTTAGTTGTTCTGATGTCTTGCAAACATTGTAGTTCATTATACAAGGTCCAACAATCCTAGTCCATAGTTAGTACTAGACCACATATGTGCCAAGGGAACCTTTTTTACTCTACTATGTAGTGAGGGTGTGAGTCCATTGATGTATATCGGCTCTACTTGAGGCTTTATGGCCCACTTTTGCACTTATGACATTATTTCTTGGACATATTATTATATATACATTTGTTTTCCTTATGACTAAACATTTTGTACAAATGTATTTGCATGTTTGTGTATGTGTGTGCTTTTACTTTTATATGTGAGAAATATGCCAATCTAATACATGATTAGCCAATGTATTAGTTAGTTGATTAGATCTCCTAGGAACATGAATATAAGTAATATAATCAAAATAGAATTCTAAGAGACGTACCCTAAGGAATTGTCGATGAAGGGTGGAATCGTAGACACGGTATACTCCATTTAATTGAGAAATGTCCAGTTGAGCATCTAGATAAACCCGGAGGTGAGAAATACCATGTGACAAGGAATCATGTAGTAATTCTATTACAACACTGTACTCGGAAGCATTATTGCTTGCTTCGCCCAGAAAAATACCTCCAGAAGACATCAACTGACCAAAAGGTGTAAAGATCACCAAAGTTGCGGAAGAAATCCTTTGAGTGTGTCAAATAGCATCGTCTGCAAACCCAACATAGAACTCAGATTCACTTGACATCTGCCACAGTGAAAATAAACACAATAAACTACATGTACATAAAAAAAAGACAAGACTGTATAAATAAAGCTATACATTATATACAAGAAGTGATGCTCAGGTGACCGATCTAAGCGTAATACTTCTTAAGGTAGAGCCCATTTCTAGGCTCTGATAAAGCATTACCCTCGAAATCAATCAGTTGATAGGCACCTTTTTATAAACCTTTCTTAACAATGAACGGTCTAAACCACATGGGTTTGAACTTGCCTACCCCAAAGGGATCTTTATCTTGGTTATAGACCAAGAGAAGATTGCCTTCGAAGAAAACTCGAGGGAGGAGGAACCGATCATACTGACACTTGACATGTTTTTTGTGAGCCTCATTGGCCAAGGTTGCATCTCGACACTACTCATTGAGTTGTTCGAGATATAAAAGACGCTCTTCAAGTGGAGTAGTGTCAGGCAGTAATTCCACTGCCAACTTAAGAGAAGGTATTTGGCACTCTATGGGAAAGACTGCCTTCAGCCCGTAAATGAGTTGGAAAAAAGAAAAATCGGTAGTAGTCTTGACTAAGGTTCGATAAGCCCAAAGTGTCAAGTAAAAAATCAAATCCCAATTTGACTCGGATGAATTTATCGTCTGTTGAAGAATATTCTTGAGAGACTTATTAACAACCTCCACTTGATCATTCGTTTGTGGGTAGTAAGGTGACAAATGTTCCTACTTAAACCCTACTTTTGATGTTAACTCATACATCATCTTGTTCTGAAAGTGACCTCCATGATCGGTGAAAATCTCCTTCGAAATATTGAACCTGGCTACAATCTGGTTAAAAATGAAAAGTGCATTCATCTTCCCATCATTGTTGAACATCAGCATAGCCTCAACCCATTTAGTAAAGTAGTCTACTACTACAATTATATAGATCTGCCCCCTAGCTAAAACTGGGTGGCATGTAATAAAATCAATCCCCCACTTGGTGAAGGGACCAACAATAATAACTAGGAATATGAGAGTTGTGTGTGCCCACATCTTCCGAGAGAAGATCTAGCATGGGTGACACTTCTTGACCGCCTCTACATAGTATTTGATCAATGATGACCAAAAGTATCCAGTGCGAAGAATCTTTTGGGTTGTTTCCAACCCAGACAGGTGATCGCCACATTCTCCTATGTGACATTCATTTAACACAATTTATGCCTCTTTGTGAGTGAGACATCGATGGAGAATAAAATCCACTCCTCGACGATATAAAGTATTATCGAGGATAAGATAGTTTTGTGCTTGATTTCATATTCGCCAACACTCATCGTGAGAATCATAAGATGGGTACTTCAAAGTCTAAAGATACATATGTATATCTCCATACCAAGGGTCTGAAGATGAAATAAGGAAAAGATCCCCATTTATTAGTGACTCTTCGGGAAAATTATTATCACTCTCGATCGAAAGTTCCGAGATTAGTTCAGCAAATACCAAATACTTCTTAGAATTTGTCTAAACAAAATCCATGTCAAATTCTTGCAGGATGACTATCCATCGGCTGATTTTCCCGTCGATGACCCGTCGTGTTAACACATATTGAAAAGGGTTCACGACAGCTATGATGGTGGTCTTGCGAAGTAAGATATAATGACAGAATCATTGGACCGCATGAATAGCTGCCAAAGAAGGTTTCTCAACATGTTTGTAGCTTAGTGTCGGTCCTACCAAGCCTCAGCTAAGATAGTATCTAACATGTTATTTGAGCATGTCATCCTCTTGGACCAAGACCATGCCAATAGTAGAATCTGTAGCATCCAAATAAAAGAAGAAATACTTGCCATAGTCCGTAGGAATGAGAAGAGGGGTATACATCATAGTATGTTTCAACTCTTCAAAATACTGTTAAGCCACTTCATCCCAACATAATGGGACCCCTTTCTTTAAGAGACGCATAAACCCTTTAGTAATCTCGGCATAGTTGGCAACAAAACGCCAATTAAAGTTGGCTTTCCGTTGTAGACTTTGAAGATGGGGGATTTTTCATAGGGGAGGCAATTGAACTATTGCCTCAACCTTCAAAGGATCAACCATGATCCCTTTAGTCGACACAATAAAACCTAACAAGCATCCTGATGTCACGCAAAAACTACACTTATTTGGATTCAGGCGAATCTGATAATAGTGACACCTCTCAAAGATAAGTCGTAAATGTGAGGGATAGTCGGATCTCTTATGAGAACGTGATGCTTGATCATCAATATACGCCTCGACTATGTGCCTGAGGTTGTGGAAGGAAAACAACATGGCTCGTTGAAAAAGTGGCTCCAACATTCTTAAGGCCAAAGGTAATTTTCATGTATGTGAATGTACCCCAAGGATAAATAAATGTCATTTTATGTTGGTCCTCGGGATTGATCTGAATCTGGTTTTCCCCAGAAAAATTGTCCATAAAAGAAAATTCCTCACAACCCACACATTCATCAACAATCTAGTCAATGAATGGGGTTGGAAAATTATCTTTCAGGAAAGATTTGTTCAGATCATGAAATTCCATACACACGTTGATCATACCTTGCTTTTTTTTTATAGGAACATGGTTCAACACCCATTCCTTCAATTGTACTGGATAGATGAAACCAGCCTTGATGAGTTTCTCCACCTCAGCCTTGATCATCGTTGCCTTGCAAGGATTGACTGGCTGAAGCTTCTGTCAGACAGGATTAACATCGGGGTAAGTTGTGATCTCATGTTCAAAAATGTGTGGGTCAATGCCTGGTATCTCCTCATAATACCAGGAAAATACATCGCGAAACTCTTTAAATAATTCATTGTATATCTGACTCTCTTCGGGGGAACAATCTACTCCGACAAAGACGTTTTCCATGACGTCGGGGGTTCTAGAGATGTGATAGGAATTGTTTCAGCTATACTTTCCATGTTTCCCTCGGCATAGATTTTGTGCGTGGCCAGAGGGTTAATAGTACAAGGGGAATCTCCATTCACAGTCATAATGAACTCTCTTGCCTCTATTCTCTTCATCTCGGGTAAAAAATAAGATATGTGGTGAATATCATCCCAAGGTTTGTCTAGCCCATTCATTGCCTCCATAATCTTCTTGTCAGAGGAAAATACTAAGTCCAAAGGATCGTAACTGGTGAGAGATTCTTGATCCCAAATAGGCTTGAGAATGAAATCTAGCTCCTATAGGAGAGCCAGATCAGGGTTGGTAGAGGTTTGTTGGACAATATTTTACGCAACCTCAGCAGCGGATAAGGGTATAGCCATTCCAGGGTGACCTACCCATTCCATCAAATGCGGTAGGAAAGGTAAAATCCATGGATCATTAAAGTAACTCATTATAAAAGGTGTGACTTGAAAGATCACATCCTTCAGCTGGTTGGGGACAGTCGAAATTAACTTGACATCATTAGCAGGCAACGGATAATCAAATGTCCTCATTAAATATGGAAACAATCTGGAACCTAAGTTGATAGTACTTGGCTTCAGGTTGTCAATCATCGAGACCGTGGATGCCCCCGATGAAGGGTAAGGACGGGATAAGGATAACTAATCAACGGTTATGATATGACTTTCATGAGGAAAACATAAGACCCAAAAAATGGTGGATTCAATCGATGTCATAGCATAGGTCCAACTCCTCCTTAACAAAATATTGTAGTCGAGAGGCGCATCGACTACTTCTACTTCGATGCACATGGTTTTTCACTCCAACTGCATGGGGAAGCAGGGGATTATGCCATGTGGTATAAAATATCGACCATCAAATGCGGTTATAAACATGGGCGATGGAGACAACTTAGGTTTTTCAATGGACTTCCAACATGCCAATGACATCACGCAAGTCGAGGCAACCTCATCAACCACCGTACGAAAAATGTTCAATGTCAAAGATTGTGTAGCATACACCACTACTATCTGAAAAGTGATGTGGTGAGGAAGACAAGTTTTATAATTTGTAGGGTCAAAAACAATAATTCATGAGTTAGTAGTCTTGGTCGCTCCCAAGGCCGACAATAATGTTTTCCTCTGTGAGGGGAAACTTTGGAGGACTTCCAGAGCAGACAATGCACAAGGCATTTGTGTTAGATCCTCCACGACTGAGTAATTATGGGCAGCCCTTGTGTTCAGGTTGTGAGAAGCCTTTTTAAATGCACCCTTAGGGATGTGATTCATAGTTTTTGCCATAGTATTCTCAATTTGAAGAGGAGGCAGTGAGTTGGA
This sequence comes from Picea engelmannii, assembly GCA_009831015.1. Classification (NCBI taxonomy): domain Eukaryota; kingdom Viridiplantae; phylum Streptophyta; class Pinopsida; order Pinales; family Pinaceae; genus Picea; species Picea engelmannii. Next base: position 1,340,002 of record ML777809.1, read on the forward strand.
GGCGTATTTTCCCTTCTTAGTAGATTCTGGCATTCTGTTATTATGAGCCCTGGTCTACAGATGAGCTTTGGACTTCATCATATAAATGTTTGAGGCTTTGTTGTTAGTATTAGGCACGTGGACTCCCTGATTTCCCCCGGGCCCGTTCATGGATGAGATAGCTTGAGCCAAATTTTTTCCTTGTGGAAAAGGGTTGGTTAACATGGTAGGTTGCTATTGTGCCAATATATTTTGGGCTTCCTCAAGTTGAGGGCATTGGTGAGTCAAGTGGTCATCTATACAAATCTTACATGGAAACTTCATCTTCCTATTTTTGTTTTTACCATGCCAACATTATTCGCAACCTTCTTATCCCCCTTACCCTTCTTGTTTTTAGATTTCCTCTTTCCCTCAGTTTGTTGGTTACCATTGGGATTTTTCGATTGCACACTGTGTACATCCGATTTTTGGGTTACAGGGGCAACTAAACTAAGAGTTTGGTTGGCCACAATCTATTGAGTCAATAATTGTTGTAACTGATTAGTCAATTGATCTGTGGACTTGCTCTATACTGAGCCTACTATGCCATCGACATGAGTCCCAAAATTTTGTTTGGTCTTGTCGAAATTTTATTGTGGTGCGTCGAGAAGGATCTCGTACATCATATCGGATTGAGAGTAAAACAACTCTAGTTTCTTGGCTCTCATGATAGCCTCTTCTTCAGAAAAAACCACAGACATCATGACGTCTTTGGATACACACGGCACCAAGGAATTTAGGAACCACTCAAGCAAAAATTTGGGAAGGACCTTGACTTTGATCAAGCTCTTTTGTCAACGCCATTCTTGGATGTGATTTGAGATATGGATGGATTGATTTTGCTAGAATTTGACCAGCAACTTGGTGCCGACATCGTATTTTACTAGTAACTGGAAATGATTTAAGAAGACCATAGCTAGGTCATTAAAGTATGCATAATTTGAGCTATTGAGCTCAATATACCATTTCACGGCATCCCCTATAATATTGTGTTGAAACAAATGCAACTGAATTGAATCATCCTTTAACGAGTTGGGTGAGCACTATAAATGAAATTTGGTAACATGATCACCTGGATCTTCACCACAATTTCCTTCAAACTTAGGGATGTCCAAGGGAAACTTAGTCGGCATGGGGGGGCAATGCAGATCATGATAGATCGGGTCGTTCAACAGTCTTGACAAGTCTGGCAAATGCAAAGTTGCCAAAAAGGTAGTCTAGGTTGTGGTGGATTCAAATGAAAAGAGGGGCCTAGATTTTAGCTGGCACCAGGTTGTCAAGAAAATTTTGGTTGTTGGGCATGGTTTTGGTAGAAACCATGGTGGCCCTATCCATTAAAATGAGTTTTCGTTTGATTCTACATCGTTGGATGATTCTTGTAGTTGGATGGCATGCCTTGTGTAGGGATTTCTCCCTGCACAGTATTCCAAGGACCTTGGTTGGGGATTCCCCCAGCCGACTCTCCTAGAATAGGTATTGAACCATGCCCAAGGTTCCACTGAGTTTGGGAGGGGTTTCACCTGATCGAAATCCCTTGCGAAGGAAGAGATCCCTGCTAGGGATTTCCAAGACTTTGTGAGGAGTAAACTCTCGTCATCACTCCCTGTGAAGGAATGAAACCTTGCATAGGGTTTGGTTGACCAAAAACGGGGTTACCCCCTGTCGAGAAAGTAGATGATGAAAAAGAATTATTTCCAAATGCACTGAACAAATAAAAAGGCATAGACCCCACCGAATTAATATAGGACTGAGGTCCATGACTCTCCCCACTTAACAAACTAGAGTTAGTTTTGAGCTTAATCGATTACTGGAAAGTGCCTCTGAGTAAAGGGGACGGAGGAGGGATATGACCCTGTCTGTAAGGGATAGCATTGAACGGGTAAGTGGTGCATGTGACAGATCCTTGTAAGGGATCATTAGAGCTCCATGTCCCTAGACCAATATTTTGTAGATCAGAGTAGTTTAAGACCGAAGAAGAGTCAAAACCTAGCATCCCATATGAAAAGGAAGAGCCAGATGCATTATGGATAGAGGGAAAAGTAGTCAGAGTCATTGAAGGGACTATGCCACTTCCCAAAGTAATGGGTGTTTGGAAATTCATAGTCCTTATGGGTGGAGGTGGGGGAGGAGGCATGGCACCCCCTCTCATGGTAGCCAAGATGGGAGTATGAGGACTATTGGAAGAATTATCACCAGTTGCTTCCATTGTCTCTCGTCTAAGAAACTGACGTTCAAGTGAATTCACAACAGGAGGGACTATCTAAATAAGACATGACGTCGATAAGTCAGTGATCAGAGGGTTTGCAAGACTGAAGCCTTCAGCTTCAAGGTCAGAAATGGTGGACTCCTCTGATGTAGGAAAGTCTTCTCTAGGATATGGCTCAGGTACAGTTTCCTATGGCTCAGTCACTTCAAATGAACCCTCTTGATCTATTTTGTGCCTCAGAGGTGGTAGAGGTGGCTCCAAAGTAACTGGTGGCAGGCCCTGTTGCCTACGCAAACGACGGAGATATTGATATTCCACCTTGTGAAATTATCAACCGACACTCTAAGGTTGAGCTAGTGCGAAACACAGAGCACACACTAAAAAGTTCTTAATGGGGAATCAAGAAAACAACTGACTAGCAAGAAGAACTGTAATGTCAATCGACACTAGAGAAACTTATCAGTGCAAGTTTAACTCGAACATGGAAACCCCATACAGGTATAATCTACAAAGTGAGATTCGATGTCTTCCCTAAGTACCATGGTATACCCCTGGAGTCACCCATGTAAGTCCCTAAAAACAAGAAACTAGGTTTCCAGCTCGCAGTCAGTCATCGAGCAGGTACAGTCGACAGTCGGGTTGATCGTAATGAGAAAGATAACAAATTTTGAAGCCTTTCAAGGGTACCGAAGGCAAATGGTTTGTAATACAACTAAGGATATCAAACATATTCGAGGTCGATGAGGCTCCGTAGTCAAATGTGATCAACATAAATTCCAAGAAAAACCCTCAACATACGATCCCCACTACACTCGATCCAGATTTGAAGGGGTTATCTCCTCTACGTTTCCTCATGGAACCTCGTGTTTAGCCCCTGTGTTATAGGAGAGTCTCGACTAACTCTTATGAAACTAGACTTTGACACTCCCTATCACAGAATCTTATGTTTATTTAAGAGTCCTTAAAGATTTTCCTATCCACGCCTATTTCAAGGCCCTAGAGCCTAGACTACTTGGTGAACCCTACAAACAAAAGTCTAGTTGATTTTAAGTGTTAATCGTTGATTTTAATTGGCTTGATTTACTCAAAAGGGTACATACATGCAACTTATGGTGTTTTGAAGAGACGAAAGAGAAGAAATAAAAGCTTTAGAGACTTCGTTCAAAATCAAACTAGGTTCTACAATTGAAAAATGACTTTTAAATATTTGCAAATGCAAAGTTTTCCAAGTATAGTCCAATGCAAAGAGTTTCCTAGAATGTGCTTTTTGTTTTAAAATGTAAATGCAAACTACTAAACTTTCAAGGAAATAGCAAAGAAGGAACTTCGGAAATGGAACTCTTTTCTTTTGTCATAAATAGCCTATGATACAACTACCAAACTAAAATGCATAACTAAATGCAACATTTTTTTATTTTTTGAATGCTTAGAAAAGAAAATCACAAGTAAATGATATTTTTTTTTTCAAAGAACAAACAAGGTAAAGAGAAAATAAACCCAAGACTAACACAGACCCTAAACCATTGCTTGAATGCAGGGATTCATTGGATTCCACAGGAGGATCTAACGCTTATAAGTTCACCCTAAACCTTCAAAGCAAACAAAAGAAAATAAAGAAACAACAAGGGTTCTTTACAAAGTGAAAGATAAACTGAATCTTTAACCCAACCAAACACAATTAACATAGACCCTAAAGAGTTCAAGAAGGCCTAAAAAGCACAGAGCTTCTTGCCAGGAAAGAAAAAGTCTTTTTTTTTAAAACCCTTCCAAAACATAGAGACATGTGTTGTACACGAGAAGCTTGTGTATGTACGCGGGCTATATACTATGTGGACCGCATATGTATGTGTGTTATACATAGGATAGGGCATGTACACCTCTGCAAAATTTCAAAAAGAAAAAGGTTTGGAAAACCAACTGGGAAGGGAAGGCTGGTAGGCACTTGGAAGGTGACCAGAAACCCTAACTGACTCCGTAAACTTGGAAAACTCAAACAAAAACTGAAAAAATCAGATCAAACCAAAATCTCCCAGTAAGACCCTAGAGATACTCCCCAGTGGAGTCACCAATTCTGCTACGGGGAAAATCCCCCTAAATTGGGTCTAAGGTAAAGGCATAGTGGTAACTCCCTTAAAAGATTTACCTACCCTTAATCTACCCCAAAACCATCTAAACTAAGCGATGAAAGAGAAAGGAAAGAGAGTGCCAATGAGTCCACCTTTAATTCTTGCAGTTGACGTAGACCTCTTTCACTTGTTGCTGCCTACTAAATCACATGTCTCCTCCCAAAGTTGACCTGCAAAAGGTTAGGAATACAATGCAACAACATATGCAATCTCTACTGATCACTTTAAAAGTATAGACATAGATATAAATGCGCAAATTAACAAAAGCATGTAAACATGGGGTTTTGGGACAAGGATAAACTCTTTTATTCAATTTCAAGATAAAAAGGATTACAACCTTTGCTGGAAACCGCTCTACAAACCAAGTCTGGGATCCTTTGTTGTGGCTCCAAGTGCATAAATCCCACATTAGCTTCTTGCAACCAACATATCACCAAGGTAAGGAGGAAGGATTGCATAAGGAGAAAATGTTGGAGGGGAAGGTTGAGGCTATAACTCAGCATGGGATGCAAATCTTGGGCTAAGAAAGGGAAGGGATTTTGGTAGAGTTTTCTTATTCTCTTGCTCATGTTCATAAATGACTCCCCAATACCTCTTTTTATATGAGAAAAATATGGTTATTTGGTTTGGGGGTGGGCTACAAGGGGTAAAATGGTTAGAAAACCCTCCATAGCCCATAAACTCCATCGAATTTTGTGCAATTTTATATTTTTGTAACTTTTGGAGGTAAACATGGGATAACTAGCATGCAACACACATGTGTACGCAGGCTATTAGTGCAGCAGGGTGTGTACAATATCCAAAAAATGGTTTTTTAAAAGGAAGCCTCAACAGTATTTTGGAAAAGTATGAAAATGGAAGGGTCAATGTCTTGTATGCACAGATAAGGCATTTTGGTCTATAACAACCAAGCACATGATAGGTGTAGCCTCAAAGAAATCATGCTCATTTTCCACTAAGCAAAGGAAAGTTGAGAGAATCTATATGAGGTGACAAAAGAAACGACATATCACCTTTCCAAGAAAAGGGACATGAATTCCTTGCTTGAAATCGAGTACTCAACATAAGTACAAAAAACATGGTTATTAAGTTGACTAGAATCGTGACATCAAAATGAGACTCTAGCCATAAAAACCCAGATTTTTGGGTCAAAAACACCAAACCAATCCTTGAATTGAAAAGTGGTGCTACTAATAACACCTTTTTTGGGGGGGTTAAAATTAACTTTCTCAATCATGATTTGTAAAAAAATAATTAAATTTGAATAATATTTTTTAGTTTTTATTTTCAGAGTGAAAATTACAACTAGTTTGAAACCATGGTTGCAACAATTGGCACTGTTGCAACTAAAATCCTAAAATCATCCCTTGAATTGACACCCCTTTTTTTCAAACTTAAAATTGCAACATTTTTGAAACCAAGACATATAAAAATAGTAATGTTGAAAAGAAAATCATACGCCTCGAGGGCTGCCCCTCTCATACACCCCGCCCACATCTAAAGGAGCGACATGTATAGACTCGTCACTCCTTTAGGTGGTGTGGGTGGTATAGAGGGTCAAGAAGGGGACAGGGGAAGGGGCGGTGTGGAAGCAAGTGGGGTGGGGGTGGGAGGAAGGATAGGGACGACAAAGGAGGGTGAAGGAGGAGTTTTTATTTTATTTTTTGTTTTAATTTTTTAATTTGTTTCTTTTTAAATACAAAATTATTATTAATATTTACTTTCAATTTGTTTTTAAAATATATTTTAACATTAAAAAATTGTTTTATCTATGTTATTTTTATTTAATTTTTTTTTTTTTATTATTATTATTATTATTATTATTATTATTTAATTTGTGTGTTTTTTTAGAGGGTGAAGGGGGAGTTTTTATTTTATTTTTTAATGTTATCTTTTATAATTAAAAAAATTTAAACACAAATTTTCCCCTACTTTTGGGGGTTTTCCCCCTTTATTTTTGTTTTTTCCTAAACTAGTTATTTAATTTTCTTCTTCTTTTTTCCCTTTGTTTTTTCACAATAAAATTTGTTTATTATGTCATGGTTTTAAAAATGTTGCAATTTTATGTTTGAAAAAAGGGAGTTTTAGTTAAGGGGTTGATTTTAAAATTTTGGTTTCAATGGTATCGATTTTTAAGGCCATGGTTTTAAGAAAATTGTAATTGTGACCCTAAAAAAAAATAGGTGCTTACTAGTAGCACTACTTTGAAATTAAGTGTTTGAATATAGAATTTTGGTTGCAATGTTGTCAATTATTACAGCCATGGTTTCAAACAGGTTGTAATTTTAACCATAAAAAAAAATTTAAAAATAAAATAAAAATAAAAAAACACTTTTCAATTTTAAGGTTTTTGTTAGTAGAATTATGGATCATGGTTGTGAAAGGCTGCAATTTTAACCCCAAACAAGAAAAGGGTGCTACCAATAGTGCCACTTTTCAATTTAGGGGTAAAAATAATGACTAAATGCAACCTCTAAAATAACAAGATCTTTGGAGAGTTCTCATCAAGTTGCTAACTATGTTAAAAAAATTTGCTTGACAGAAAGGCTAGCCAGTCCAAGGCTAGAATGTTGAATAGGTGACAAATAATGTAACTGAGCATATGATATGCCCAATTATCAAGAAAGTGACTAAGGTTTTATGATTGGTGTTTTAGAGCATGTGGAAGAAGACTTGACAATCCTAGGGAAGAAAACTCAATAAGTTGTATAAAATCCTAAAACGAAGGAAGAAGAGAGGAGCCTAACCTTTTGTTAGGATTAAGACCTTTTTATTAAGAAGAGTGATCAGGAAAAGGCGATTGAGTTTTTGGGCTACCAATTTTTTCATGAGAAAACTTGATTGGGAAAAATCATGGAGATGGACAGGCACAATACTATTACTTGAGGCCGGTCCACTTGTTGACATATGGAAAGAAAATCACAAATTTTATGAAATTCTGAGGAATGATTGGGAAGTTGATAGTTGGGTAATTGAATTGATTGGTATTGCATAAATTATTCTTTTGAAGAGGAGATGAAAAGTTAGAGTTTGTAATATAGTGGGAGTAGGCTAGAAATCCAATGAGGGAACAAAATTTGGCAAAACTATTACAAAACAAGGGGATAATGCCAGTTAGGGAGCCTAATCAAGGCTAGAGAAACAAACATTGGAGATGTGTTGTATTATTTTCATGCAGACTACACCAGGGGAAAATCCAACAACCACTAGGGAGGAAGGGAGGGAAATTAGGTGGTAATTATCCCTCCTCATTGATCAAAATGGTTTATGGAAAAGGGTGGTAACCTCGAGTGGTTGAGGTTTGGGGTATCACCCTAAATTTTTGGGGGAGGTCATTTTTGGTTTGTTTTTACCTATTTTTTGTCTTTTTTAGCCAATGTTAACGAACTAATTTAAGGGATTAGGGTTGTAATATAATTTGGGTTAACGAACTATGGTTTTATATGTTGTAGAATACCTAAATATTGTATTATGAATGATCAAGTTAATACAAGGAAGAATATAGAGGTGAAACTCTAAGTTAGGTTGGTTTTCTCAGTTAAGGGTTTCCAGGGTAAATATTTATGTATTTTATGTGATCCATTGTTGTTCTATCTATTTTTGTCAACAATATATATGCATTACTTCACTTGCATAGTTTCTAAACTTTCAAGAGACTGACTATAGCTATCTAAGAGCTAGGATTGTGAAGGAAAATTGTGAAAGGAAGCCTATAACTTGATTGAGCAAGTGATCATCAAGTTGTACCAATCCTTGGTAGACTCCAAAGGCCATCTGTAAATAATGATAATAAATCTAAGAGAGACCTCCAAGAGAATATGAGGCTTACATATAAGTGAATATAGGTTAGAAGAATTACACATAAACAACTTCTTAAAGTAGAAAAAAAAAAGGCATGGCACAATAGACACATTAGCACCAAGCAATTTGAAGAGGGGAGCTCTAGTCAGTCTCTAAGTTAGGTTGGTTTTCCCAATTAAGGGTTTCCAAGGTAAATATTTGTGTCTTTTCTGTGATTCATTGTTGTTCTATCTATTTTTCTCAAGAATATATATGCATTACTTCACTTGCATAGGTTTAAAAATTTTAAGAGATTGACTAGAGCTAAATTTTATAGCCACCGAAGAAATAGGATTGTGAAGGAAAATTGTGAGGGGAAGACTATGAATTGATTGAGAAATTAATCATAAGGTTGTACCAATCCTTGGTACACTCCAAAGGCCATCTATAAATAATGCTAATAAATATAAGAGGAGACCACCAAGAGCATATGAGGATTACATATAAGTGAAGATAGTTTACAAGAATTACACATAAAAAACTTCTTAAAGTAGTAACAAAAGGCATGGCACAACATGAACATTAGGACCAAGAAGTTTGAAGAGGGGAACTTTGGTCTGTCTCTAAGTTATGTTGGTTTTCTTAGTTAAGAGTTTCAAGGGTAAACTTTATGTATTGTATGTGAGCCATTGTTGTTCTATCTATTTTTCTCAAGAATCTATATGCATTACTTCACTTGCATAGGTTTAAAACTTTCAAGAGACTAACTAGAGCTAAGCCTTATAGCCATCGAAGAGATAGGATTTTATAGGAAAATTGTAAGAGGAAGCCTATAACCTAATTTATAAAGTGATCATCCAGTTGTACCAATCCTTGGTAGACTCCAAAGGCCATCTGTAAATAATGTTAATAAATCTAAGAGGAAACTTCCAAGAGCATATGAGGCTTACATATAAGTGAATATAGTTTACAAGAATTACACATAAACAACTTCTTAAAGTAGCACCAAAAAGGCATGGCACAATAGGCACATTAGGATCAAGCAATTTGAATAGGGTAATCTTGTGTTAATGTATGATCGTAAATTTTGGAAGCATTCTGGAAATTTGAAAATGCAATGGAATTAATCCTACAAAATTATGTACATAATTGGTTATGGTGTAATGCATCTCTCACAGTTACATGACCAACTAAAGTGGTGATGGGTGAATGTTACATTCATAAATCCCTATGCATCCCCAACCCCTACATAACCACCATATGCTCTTAGTAGAGGGTGGGGGGTGGAGAGTTAGTGTACCACAATAACACTCAATTTCAACCTTTATTCTAGAAATTTCGTTTCTACAAGTCAATTTATGTGAAAATTCATTTCAACAATTTCCATTCATATTAATTTTTTTGTTAATTTGTTACTTTGTAGGTCTATGAATAACACATCAAAATAGATTTAAAGTCTAGGAATAATACATAAATTTAAATCTATTTTGATGTGTTATTCCTAGACTTAAGATTATTGTACCATAGAAAATCTTTGTGGTTGGGGTGTTTGTGGGAATTTGAGATCTATAGATGGGATGTACTGGGTGTCATAGGAACCTGGGAAACTGTGGAGCTAATATAGTGTATACCAAGGGATATTTCTATGTAGGGTCAGGTCTCTATGGAAGGGAAGCATTTACGTCGAAAATATATACTTAGAGTATTTTGGTTTCTAGAGGAATCAAGTCTTGTAATCCTTTAATGTGATTGCAATAAGGTGGAACTAGAAAAATATTTTAATCTTTCACAAGCCATGACCAAGACAATCACTTTGGATTTATGGTCTAGAAAGTCACTACAAAATTTCTTGTCGTTTATTAATGACCATATCTAGATAGGATTTGTTAAGAATTTATGTTGAATAGGAGAGATCAAGTAGAATATTAAATGGTTGGGATGGTGCACACTTCAAACCTTGTTGATCCCAGGAAAATAATTTAAAGTGGGGCTTTATGGGTTGCATTTTGAAATTTTTTTATATCATTGGAACACACAAGATATTAGATCATTATAATATTTTCAAAGCCAAGTCTGTAATAGTTAGAGTTTCAAAGTTGATAAAGGATGTCTATTATAGAAAAATGGATTCAAGGATTGTCAAGAGAAGGATATGGGGATAATGGGATAACTTGAAACATTTGAGAAAGGTTTAGTTGGTGGGAATTAGTAGTGGTTGAAGTTAGATTTTGGTATGAAGTAGTATTTTTGCATAAGGAGAATGCCACCACACACAATACTAATGGTAGGTAGGGCCACAATAGGTAGCATGACCTAGAAGAACAAGCCAAAAGGGGATAAAGACTCGATTTGGAGGTGTACAACCCAATTTACTTGGAAGAGAGACTTGACATGTAGGTGTGTGTGCATAAGGATGAGCACTTGAAAAAATATGTTGAATAGGTGTAGTTAGTGGGTTATGACATCTACAAGTATATTTTCTTCCCTAAGTTTTCACTGAATGAATACTTGGAATGGAGGGGGAACAAGATTAGGATTGTTTTGAGGATTCAGAGAAACCACAGTATTGTTTATCAAAGGTCGACCTTTCAAGTCCATATCAGGACCCATCATCAGCAGATCTAAGCCTAGGTAAAGAAGAAACTGATCAGATTCATTCCCTGTACGAGGAATGAATCTGATCAGTAATATTTATGTGGGAAGGAGAGAGGACTTCATACTTTGTTGCACCAAATTTGTCTTGCATATCCCACTATGATAGCTAAACACTTTCTAGCTCCAACCACCGTGAGAATGAAATGGGTAGCAAGAAACTCCCAAAAATGAAGTAATGATTCCTATCCTATGCATCTAATACATTCTAAAGGACATCATTACTGAGACACCTCACCCATTCAATCCTATGGAATTCATGTAGATGCCATCCACATGGATGACCTATTTTGAACACTCACGCTTCCTACAGGTCCATTATTTTATTATATATGGCATTTGTGCTTCCATACTAATTGGAAAATGGTTAACATAGGCTACATCGTAGTATTGATTCTTGGGTTTCATGCCATATTTTGTTCACAAATCCATTTTTTCTTTTATGAAAACTCTATCTTTCTACACTATAGCATGAACTATCAACACATCAATGGAATCCCTCACATCTCGTGACAAACTCATAATGGCATGGATCATTTCAACATTGATGGGATTTTTTCTATCTATCCAAGTCTCTCCATAATGAGTCCATGGAAATAATAAAATTACACACTTCCTGACCACTAAAGATTTTTCAAAACAAGGGGCATGTAATAGGCTTGCAGTGTTGGATTTGAACAATGACTTGAGTAGATTCATAATGATGGGTGGTGGTGATGGAAAGAAGCCATTGCTTGGCAAAAAGGAGGGAGCCACATTAGATTCCATTGAGTTAAATGACACATAGATGTGGAGGAAGAATGGTTTTAGTATTTTCCATGGAAGGGATTATAACCTGGAAACATGACTACCCATACAACCTCCTCCTCTTATTGCAAGTGCATCATGTAGTCAACTAGTGTGTAACCTTTGAGTGTCCCTGAAGGAAAGGGCTACATGCACTATGACCTAGGTGAAGGTGCTACTCCACAACAAAGTGAAATTCCAATTTCTTGATGTTGTGGTTGCACTATGTGCTTCAAATTTAGATAGCCAAAGAGGGTACTCTCTCACCACCATACACCTTGATTTTATCTTGACAATATTTGCAATTAAGGATGTCAATAATACTACACAGACCTGTCTTGGGTACCACAACATTAATTCCCATCCCTACACCCCTAAAGGAGTAGGATTCAGAGGATTTTGGTTGAGGTGCATAAGAAATTGAAGAAGAATGTGTCACTCCTAAGTGACACGTGGTTCATTGAACTATCATAGAAGTAACCCCAATAAGAACCAAACTATGAAGGAGTGAGAATTGAGGAAATTTTAGCTAAGACATCACCACCATCATAGTCAAAAATGAAATCTAAGACTCTACACTCAACAATATAAATGGTCATCCACAGGGAAGATATTATTGGATAGGGAAAATAAAATGGTGAAGTCATTGGGACAATAGTTTAGAAGGGTAAATATCTTGGGTGAGGAGTAAGAAGCAATAATTGATGATTATATATGCTTCATTTGAAAATTTAAATAGTGGAGAATCTTTTGTACTTAAACCAAAATTCATATTCATTGGAGTCCCTCAATGAATTCCCATTTCTAGCCCTCCTAAAATGACCACCCTAGTGTTGCAACCAATGCCAGGTGCAATATGTAACCCACCAAACATAATGCATAAAATTAGGTTTAGGTTTGAGTTCAAGGTTTAGATTGAACAAAAACATTCTACAATTAAGTCTTTAAGGTAAGGAAGTGGTTGAGTAGATCCATTCAATATACCATAAGTGGCCCTAACGAGGAATATGTCTACGAAGGATTTGAGGTATAGATGTAGCATGTCATTGAACTATGGAAGATGGGAATTCCCTCGCTTGCCAAGATCATTATATAATCAATGATAGAGATGAAATGTAGAGATAAGGAAAAATATGATTACATGAGGGAACAATGGATTCATAATATACAACTTAAGAAATAGACAAGAAAATGGGAAATTGAAAGAGAATGTAGATGCAAGTCAAGTAAGTCGTGAAAAAGGAGAATAAATGGAGAAAGCAGTAGAGGAATCCCCTGCAAGGATGGTTAAGTAAGTATAGGAGTGATCCAGGTGGATATCGTTGGCCACCCACCTATTCCACTAGCTCAAAACACAGTTTTCCACCTTGGCAGTTTTTCTACGGTTTTTCGGGTCCCAAACTTTCAGGGACGTTTTGAGGCCCTAAACGACATATTTTTTACCCAAAATTTCCCATCCAATAGACAATGACTTTGGCATGGGTCATTCGGAGTATATACTTATTAGATAGACATTTCTGACGAGGTACTGAGAACCCCAAACGGAGATCATATGAAAAAGTAATTCCCTCGAGAAGTTGGCGTATCAAATAATCCTTTAGGGGCCCACAACCCTTTTCGCATTTCATCTTTCATGGTTATGGTTTTGGATGTTTATGGTTTTCTCATTTATGCTTTATGTTAAAAATACCTTTGGAGCCTCATTGTAATCATCTTCTTACAAATGGGTGTATTCTTCATATCACTTCTCAGAGATAAGCTACCACCATTCTWGTGAGTTCAGTTCACTCTGTAGTTTATAGTTCTTGTACATTTCGTTCATTAAAAAATATTGTGTATTAATGTGTGTGTGTGTGTGTGTGTGTGTGTGTGTGTGTGTGTGTGTGTGTGTGTTCCTTGCAATATCTTTGTGTTTCCTTGTTATATATCTACCTTCATTTCGTTCTTAGCATAATTCAGATCAAGGAGAGAGTTGTTTCACTATAAATATTGAATAAACAAGACACTAATGCGATAAAGTGTGAAGATAAAGTCCATGAAGCCACATCAAAGGTAGGGGAAAATATCTCTACATGTTTTGAGGAGGTTCCCACACACCTACTCGAGGATTTGTAAATTTCTCAGCAAAAAACTTATGTTGTAACCAAGGTAATAACAACCATGTGATAGATTGTAGAAAATAGTAATGGGTTGTTGAAGTCCACCATAAATAGAGAAGAAAGAAGGGAATAGGTGAAAATGGGGAAATTGGAAGATTGGAAGCCACTAAGGTAGAATATTGTCGAAAAAGAAAAGTTTTAATCATTGAGCATGCAATTGTTGAATCCTAAGCATATATAGAGAAATTAGAGTGGATATAGCTAAAATTCTAGAGTTTATGGATGAAGTTATAGAGTCATGGAGATATCCCTACAAAACCTGAGAAAAAAAAAAACAAAAGGAGATAGAGAAATTGAAAGAATGGTATGAGAATGTGTCTACTAAGGTCATCACATCAGATGTTGTATATGAAAATATAAAAGAAGTACATTGCATAAAGACAAGAATGAATGCTCTTAAATATGAATATAAATAGCTAAGGAACCTCAAAAGAGAAATTGCAAGGAAAGAGCAGTCCCAACTAATGGCAACCAAATGATGAAGCAAAATGTAGATGCTAAAATGGAAGCATTAATATAATTAATACCAAATGTGGAATATTTAATAGACTTATCAACACCAAAGTATGCCCAGAAAATCTAGGAAGAAAGAACAAGTTGGAATAATGTTTTGGATGAATTCACTAGATTTAGGGACGTGACTATAAGAGAAATTCCAAACCTAGAGCCCATTTACGAAGAATTAGATATATAACACAACTCAAGGATGAGTTGCAATGTGTGGTTAGGAAGTTATTGTCAATTTTCACATGCAACTCTATGTGACTAATTTTCAGATCTGAAAATTGCTTCCTAGTGAGCTAACAGTAAACCCTAGTTGTTATCACTAAACAATTTTACACTGAAAATTATTGACTGAAAATATATGTAGTGGTAACAACAAGATCAGAGATGAATCATCAATACACATGAGACACAAAAAAAAATTCTATAACTTTATCAAATTCAAAAATTCTGAGGGAAAAACCAGCCCTCCCAGCCAATACAAATCCACCAAAATGTAAGGACAATATTGTCCTCCAATAACCAGAAAAATCAGAAAACCAAACCTCAACAAACTTCTGGAAATTTTTGTTGCCCACAAATCTGTTACAAACCACCTATACAGATTGTTGACATCACCTATATTGTTGTTGACGTCATCCTATATGGACATTCTCCTACCCAGATAACTTTGTACAGATGTACACGAATGACCCTTCTACAACCTGCATACATATGTGATTGTGCCCACTACAACCTGCATTTACACAATTCACCTTACTGCAACTCACATACATACAGGATTGTTCCCACTGTAATCCATGTATGTACGTGATTATGCCCATTGCAACCCGCATACATATACGAAAATTTGTACAGACACTTCTGTAAGATTCACTCCACTCGTATAGTTTATTCCTAGGACATATTTTCCATAATTATAGACATTCCCTTGCTGAAATCACCAAAATCCTTGGCACAAGTGTAGACTCACTTATTCCAAATCCATCATGTCTCCACACACTCTACACAATATGAAATGTCACATTGACCTATCTCCTTTATATACAAGGATTAGGGGTCAACATAGAAGCCCCTCCACAAGTCAACATCAAATTAGACTTTCTTATGGGTGTGAATCCCCAACAAAAACCCACAAATCCCATCACCAAGCCCTCAACTTAAAATACAATGGTATTTTCACCAAACGAAAGGGATAATCTAGTGCCCACAATGATTACCATATGCCTGGAACCTAGGCCACGTGAGATAACCTGCTCGAAGTTACAATAATAAACACTCCCTCTTAGCGAGAGAGGTATTCTCACCACACTCCACAATCATCTGGAAGTAGCAATGTCTCCCATCCTGGGAGTAGCTCTTTCTCCCACACTAGATCCGCTACAACATCCACTCTCCAATCCACTCGATTGGATACACCCTCGGTCACTTAATAAAATCATGTTATCTACCATGATCCCTTCCTAGACGACATCCTCCTACTAGAAGCCTCCCACTCCTGATCCTCCTATTTGGTCATCTCAACCCATGACACCCTCCTAACAGTCTTGGAAGATTCCTTACTCCCACTTGGACATAAAGTTTGGCTTCCACTGAGTGATTGACTCTCCCTCTAAGCATCTTGACTCCCTCTGAAGTTGAACTCCCTCTTAGCCTATTGAATTCCTCTGAAATTGGACTCCCTATGATTCTACACAACCTCTGGAGCTACTTGCTCCTTATCCATTGTCCTATGAACATTCCTGGGAGGTTTCTCCTCCCCACTATATCCTAAGGGATGACTCCCTCTAAACTATAGCTTCCTTTGATCAAGTACCATTGGTGGAGCTACTTGCTTCACCATTGGTGGAGCTACCTACTTCACCACTGGTGGAGCTACATTCTCCCTCTATACCTGTTTTGTTGGTGGGGCCACCTTCCTCACCACCGGTGGAGCTACCTGCTCCTCCTCATCTATCTCTCTGCTCATGTTGGTCACAACACGCATAGGTTGGTCCCTCAACCTATATACTTTTCCCTCTCTAACTTCAGGACCAATGATGTGCCTAGGCTAGATCCTCTAGGCATCTAATAACACTTGTCCATCCCAGAACAACACTGCATATCCCTACTCCTCAATCGATAAGGCTGAGAACAAACTCCTTGCACCCATAGCACATTTTCCACTCACAACACATCCCATGACTCCATCTGGAATATCACTGCTCCAGATCCCTGCGCTACATGTCTGGTCCTCATACCAAACTCCTTGTATATACCTGAGTCAGACACTATGAAGCTCATGAAAAAATCATGTTCCCTTCTCATGTGTCGGTGGTTCCCACTATATAAGAACCATGCAATCCTCTAAGGAAAGCATCTTTCTTACCCAAGTCACGAGCATCCAATGAACTTCTGCCTAATTCCATCATCTAAGTCACCAAAAAAATCTTTCTATCTATGCACACAATGCAACTAAACTTGTGTCCTCTATCTGAACTATCCTAAGTTGCGGATGGAAAATTAGTCTAGTCCACTCTAGACCTCCATAACTCATGTTTCCAAGTGTCCTCATCCTCTTAGGTCAAATGCCTCATACATTGTCATACCTCAACAATGTGAAACTCTCCACCCCAATGAATACTCTATCTCGTCAACCTAACATACACAAAAATCCATCTCATTCACAAAATCACCCGAGATGCACCATTGCAACTCACCATGAAAAGCCACTAAAAGTCCATCTATAGGGTTGGAAACCTACCACAAAACATAATATTGTGATTCAGGCTCTCCACCAATCCACCAAAACTCCCAACCTGCCACACCATCGAGCTGCAATAGTCCACAACTTCCTGTTTGGATAGTCTTCTCCCTATCTCAAACTAGAGACCATCTAACATGTTTCCACCTGCAATAGCATTGTATCTCCCTCTCATAGCTAACTCCTCAACACTACTACAACTCCATCTCAAAGTTGTCACCTATGAATTGTCCGAACATAAACAAAATATGCAACCTCATGTAGTAGTTATGTGTCTCAAGGATGATCCCCTTCTCTTCAAATCCCAATATTTGATACCATGTCAATTTTCACATGCAACTCTATGTGACTAATTTTTAGATCTGAAAATTTCTTCCTAGAGAGCTAACAGTAAACCCTAGTTATTATCATTGAACAAATTTACACTGAAAATTATTGACTGAAAATAGAAGCAGTGGAAACGACAAGATCATAGATGAATCATCAATACACATGAGACACAAAATTTATGTTATGTAACTTTATCAAATTTAGAAATTTTGAGGGAAAAACGAGCCCTCCCAGATAATACAAATCCACCAAAAATATGAGAACAACCTTGTCCTCCAATAACCAAAAAAATAAGAAAACTAAACCTCAAAAAATCACGGGAAATTTCATCTTCCCACAAATCTATTGCAGACCACCTATATGGCATGTTTATTTCACATTTACTAATGTTGGCATCATCCTATACAGACTTGCTCCTGCTCAAAAAACTTTTCACGAATGTACACAATTGACCCTTTTGCAACCCGCGTACATACATGATTGTTCCCACTGCAACCCACATATATATGATTCACCTTATTGCAACCCACGTACATATGTAATTGTTCCCATTGCAATCCATGTACATACGTGATTGTGCCCATTGCAACCCACATACATATACGAAAATTTGTATAGACATTTTTGTACGACTTGCTCCACTCATACAACTTCTTCCTAGGCCATATTTTCCAGAGTTATAGACATTCCTTTGCTGAAATCACAAAGCTCCTTGGCACAAGTGCAGACTCACTTATGCCAACTCCATCATATCTCCACACACTCTACACTATGAAATGTCGCAATGACCTCTCTCCTTTATATACAATTCTTAGGGGTCAACATAGAATCCCCTCCACAAGTCAACATCAAATTAGACTTTCTTGTGGGTGTGAAGCCCCAAAACAAACCCACAAATCCCATCACCAAGCTCCCAATCCCCTAGCTCAAAATACAAGGGGGTTTTCACCAAACGAAAGAGATAATTTGGTGCCCACAATGATTCCCACATGCCTGACACTTAGGCCATGTGAGAATACCTACCCAAAGCTACAAAAATCAATAGTTGTTATCGCTTAGTTTTGACTGAGTGCTGGCACATATTAGTGTTTGGTAGAAGGTGAATCCACATAAGCCATGAGACAGTAGAAGATTGAGTATGCAGTTCCACCAAAGCTTGATTATATGGAGGTGTAGGAGAGTTTGTCTTACACACCCTCTGTGCATGTCTCTAAAGGAGAAATATCATTTGTATGAGTGGGTTACAACTAGTAGATTATTTAATATATTCTAGAATAATTTACAACCACTGTGTTACACCTCAAAATCACTCAACTGGATAAGTGTCGCACATGCCTCTCACTTGTCGCAAGTGTCGCAAATGTCGTTGAACCATGCTATCACAATGATGGCACTAAAGGGGCACTTGAAACATCTTATGTACTTAGTTTGAAGGAAGAATCTGGTTCACTGAAGTCAAACATCTCTTAACACCTAAGAGGGCTTCTTAATCAAGAGTTTGGAAGGGGAACGCTCCCCTAAAACTGCCTGAGAAACG
>ML777809.1:1381606-1414873 GCA_009831015.1 Picea engelmannii
CATATCAAGGTACCTCTGGTAAAAATTTCAGCTCTTGATTCACTACAATTATGGAGATACACTCTGTGGAAGATAGGGTTTGTGACCAGTCCTGAAGCTAGTCAATAAACAGGTGTTCCGGGTAAAACAGTCATAAAGTCTTCATTCAGAATCCAAACGAAGTGGGACCACTTCCATTCGAAATATTACAGACTTTAGTTTCTTCTATGCGAGTTTCAAAATCGAATGTTAAATATTGAGCGCGGGGCATGTTGTACAAGTTGGGTCTTATGAATAGACCAAAATTGAATAAAGTCTACCATTCTTTCTATAACCTCTTTTTGGGGAGGATTCAAGGAGTGAAAATTGGAGGAGTTTCATAGAATACATTGAGTAATATTATCTACAGGATCGGAGTACTCCAAGAATTGAAGAATTGCAGAAATTGAATAAGTCTCATGAAGCATTATCAGGTTCTATGTGATGATTGGTTGATGGTGATGATTTAATGTAAAGTTTTTATTATCTCTCATATATTCTTGGGTGGAAGTAAGGGGCAAAGATGGAGAGTTCAAATCTCTCTTGATATTGGATGATTGTATCTTCCTCTTGGAGGTTTATCCCTCCCTCTACATTTGGAAGCTGTAGCTACCTTTGGAATTCATTACTTCCCTTGAACAAAAACTATTGATTATTTCTCATATATTGTGCATGGTGTATTGTGGTGTATTGGTGTAACTCTTATACTATTGTTCATTGCTCATTGGATATAATTGAATGGTTTAAGTATAATTTGAAAAAGGTTTTTAAATTGTACTTGATACTGATTCACCCCCCTCTCAGTATCAACGGCTATAGGTTTATAACCTTGACCAAAGAATCTTCATTGATTTATCCTTTTCCATCAATCCATCTTGTCACCTAAGTTGTTGATTTTTGTCCACTTCACTTGAGCATCAAAGATCCTTCATCCCATTATCCCCATTCCGACATCACTTGAGTTACCCTTTCATGGTTTTGAATTCATGGTTGTTTCCCATGATACTTTTTATCCTTTTTTGAGTTAAGGGAATTCTTATGTAACCTCTCATATTTGGCCATTTCCTTGAGTCAAGTTTGAGTCTTGATCATTCATCAATAATTTTACCACCTTGTGCCAATTTAGAGGACTTATTATTTTCTTTCTTCTAACAAACCTTCTCTTATCGATTATGAAAAATTGTACCTTGAGAGTTTGATCTAAAGGCCTGGTATCTTGGTTTCTAGTTTCCTTGTTGGTGGTTTACATCACATTTAGCAATGGATTTCCATTATAATTTAATCTCTAATTGATGGTTCCTCTCGTGCTTGAATTTAAAAAAATATTCATGCCACAAAGAATCCCACCATTACCTTATTCCTTGCTCTCATAAATGTGATTCTACCTTACATATGGAAGTTATTTCCATAATTTATTTCTAAAAAGATGGTTTCTATCGTGATCAAATTCAACTCAATTATTTACACATATATAAACTTTCTTGATGGTAGTAGTGCTTCCAATTTTTAGTTAAAGACCATGAAAATTTGTGGCTCCTATCTAGTATATACTTGAGATTGTTATGTACCTTAATAGATATAGAGATAAATCTAAAAATAAACCCACAATATCAAGAAGAATCAGCCAAACCGTTCACCAAAATACTGAACACAAGAAATAGCGAAAACTCTTGAGGTAGGGTAACACCATATATTAATCCTTAAGGAAGGATAACACTCCTCAAGCAATGCTTGATACATTCACAATATTCTTCATTATGCTTCATTACATTGCTTACACTTCTTTATATAGCTCTCTCTATCTCCTAGGAACCTTCTAAAGAGTCTTCTCACATTTATTACATCTAACTACCATAGTGGGCCTTTATTAATATAGTGGACCTAGTCCACCTTACATTGAATGACCACATTCTCATATATTAAATCACTTCCACTAATAATACATAACCACACTCTTGTTGGGTACCACCCTAGGTACCCCATATTACCTCCCTAGGTATACTACATTTCATCCCGCTTCACATGTTTCATCCTCGAAACACAAGAAGAAACCAAACAATATGACTGGCTAAGCAATGTAGCCAACTAGTACCAAGTACGACCTTCCATCCATCCCAATGGAATTTGAACATGATGTGCATTTGTTGCATTTCCACCCTGATCTTGCTTTGCATCATGTCGGGGTTGCCATGGGATTATTTCTGTAGCCTGAGCTCTTCCCGTAGTGTCGGTATTCCTCCATGCACCTCTTGATCGGTTTCTTGTCTGGTGCCCTACTGGTGCATAAATGTGTTGATGCACATGCCCTTGCCGTGATGACTATTGTGTCTCTATATGATGTGGATGGTGATATACAACAAATGTAGGAATCTGTTCTTTTTTCTTCAAATATGCAACACTTTGTGCCTTTGAGTCAATTACCTCCTTAGCTTCTTGATTATGTCATTCTTGTAGTTTTGCTTCATCTCCTTCTGTAGACTCTACCTCTGATTCAACTTCATATTTAGAAATAACTTATTTGCTAGCTTCCATGGGCCCATCTTTCTTACTAAGAGACACATCCTGCAATGTAATTTTCTTTTCCTTGTACCAAATATTTAGAAACTTCTTTTGCACATTAATATTAATGGTACCCACTAATTCTATCCAAGGATATCCCAAAACAATGTCTTCAGCACCCGTATCTAGAGAATCAAAATCTGAATGCAACACATATTTATCCATATTGAGCTTCAAATATTTAAAATTTTTAACATTTTCACCTGCAACCTGTGTGCTTTGAATATTCTTTCCCAGAATTTTCAATCTATTAACCAATTGAATATTGATAAAATTATGTTTGCAACTAGGGTTAATAGAAACAATAACATTTTCTTTATGAATACAACCATGAACTTGTAATATAGATTTTCCACATGAAAATAAACCATTGGTTCTCTCTGTAATCTTTTTTTTTCCATGAGACCACCTATCTAACAATATTTGTTCAAATTCTCCATTGGAGAGTGTCATCATCTCCTTATAATCAAGCGATTTCCACCAAATGGCAGCATTACCTTGTAATTTGTGAGCTACCCAATGGGGCCAATTCTCTTCCCATGTTGAATTTCTTTCTTTAATGAATGTTTCAATACTAGGGACATTACATTTCCCTGTAAAATACATCTTGCTATGAAAAAACCCAAAAATAGAACAAGGGTTTTAAAAATAAATCACTACAGAAAATCGCAGCTTTTTCCGGAAAAAAAAAACCCTGAAAAAACTGTTGAATTTAAAATGCTCATAACTTTACTTCCCGGACTCCGTTTCAGTCGATTGTTTTTTGAAATTGGGTATTTTTCCGAGAGGAATTCAAATATACATTTTTTTTTGTCAAATTATACATAGAAAGTTTCAAATGTGAACTTGAAGTGTGTCACCCTCTTTTTTCCCTAGAAAACAAATCTGCAAAAAGAGCAAAAAAGTATTCCCTTCTTTAGCGAAGGAAAGTGTTGTGATACCAATTGTTATGTACCTAAATAGATATATAGATAAATCTCAAAATAAACCCACAATATCAACAAGAATAATCCAAACCATTCACCAAAATAATGAACATAAGAAATAGCGAAAACCCTTGAGGTAGGGAAATACCATATATTAATCCTTAAGGAAGTATAACACTCTTGAATAAATGTTTGATACATTCACAATATTCTTCACTATGCTTCATTACATTGATTACACTTCTTTATATAGCTCTCTCTATCTCTTAGGAACCTTCTAGAGAGCCTTCTCACATTTATTACATCTAACTACCATAGTGGGTCTTTATTAATATAGTGGACCTAGTCCACCTTACATTGAATGACCACATTCTCATATATTAAATAACTTCCACTAATAATACATAACCACATTCTCATTGGGTACCTCCCTAGGTACCCCATATTACCTTCCTAGGTATATTGCAGTTGTGATGGTAGCACTGGGTTCTGCATCAATGATTCGTTTTTCCTATTTTGAATGAAATTCAGAGTTAGGGTCTGACTTCTTTTATTTAAGCTCAGCCAACAATGATTGTTTCAAACGAAATTCATCAGTGTTGTGCTAGGGGATTTTGTGGAACTGACACCACTTTACAGTGTCCTTCATCTTCCTGTTACCCTTCTTTTCCTGCGGCTTGGAATAGATATATTGAGGTTGGCCTCCCTTTCTCTATCCCTTGTTATGTGAGTTAGGGCCACCTTTTCCATGCTTCTGTTGTTGTGTATTTGCAGACCCAAACTCTCGCTTATTCCACTGCTTAAATTTCTGCTTGATTTTGACAGTGTATCAATAAGTGGCTCCCAGTGAGAAGATGTCCAAGAAATCCATCTCTGTTTGGATGTGCCTGTGTAGGCCACTGTGGTACTTCAGAACCAAGTGTCTCTCTGAATATTTAATATCGAGATTTGAGTGCAGGGTATGGAATATGTTGGTATACTTTGGCATTGTTTGGTCTCTCTCCTGACGAAGAGTCATCCATCTCATATACTGGTCATCGTAGCTTCCAACATGGTAGAACTCCTCCCTGAGGGCATCCAAAAAGGCTAACCAATTGGATTCTCTCCCGAATGGTGTAGATTCATCTGCAATGTGCCTCTCTCAGTAACCTTCCCGTCAAGCTTTGACATGGGAAAGCACTTTAAGGAGTGCGAAGGTGATATTTTCTCCATCGAAAAAAAATTGGACAGAGTAATAACCTTCTAGTAGATTCAACCATTTCTCTAGAGCATCTACATATATCTAACCTTCAAATAAGGGGATATCAAAATTAACTTGTAAGGGTGTCACACCTCCAAAATGATTGCTTGTTGAAGATGCCTTGGCCACCATCGGTAGTCGTTGAAGGATCTGAGCGAAGTTATCCATCATCTCGTTCCTCTATCACGTGAGGGCTTCCTCAAGCAACATCTTGAAAGGATATCCTGCTCTATCATCCCTCTTTTCTTCTGCCATGGGAGGTCGCTTAGGCTGGTGAGAGTGGTCGTCTCTAAGTGAAACTAGCTCAAGACCCAAATCTCTATACCCTAACCTCGTGGGGGACATGCATCGAGAAATAACAAGGAGTAGATTGCTCTGATACCAATGATCTGGATTATGTTGAGAATAAAATGAGATACGAACAAAACTTTAATAGAGAACACGGGATTACAGTGAAACACAACTTCTATTAATGAATAAAATATCAAAACACTATAGAGCACAAACTAGCTAGAATGGCGGTATATTATCTCTTAAGAGAAAGAGATATTAGCTACGCTCATTTGCAATAAGCATTACATCACACTCCATTGCATGTTCAAAGTACCTCCTTCACCTTGATTATATATCAGAGAGTGAGAGTAGAATAATTCCCATGATGCATGTGGGATAAATTGGTCCAAGTTTAAAAAATGGCATAGGCATGTAAAACACTAGGAATTTCTAGGAGGTCACCCATCCTAGTACTACTCTAGCCCAAGCATGATTAGCTGAGGAGTTTTAATGGGATACAGTGCATTCACGTTGTAGGCATGTGCATAATACTGCTAGGAAATCATTACATGATGGATGTAATTAACAAATGGAGATGGAATTACATTACATTCCCCATCAAAAGAGTGAATATCATGGCTTAGCAAAACCATAGGCTCGAAAAACGTTGATTCATTGGAAAATGGGGATGGCCATCGAGATCCACCTAGATCACCTAGGTCCCAAACAATCATCTGAAGAGACAAATTTAACTTGATTGTTGTCCATAACACATTCCTCTTTTTGCACAACAACTAAAAAGTACATATTTTTACAGTGGAAACAAAGGCCCCTTGCTCTTTCTCATACATACAGGGGATAAAGCAGTGAAGATATACTTAGTGTATATGTTGATAGATGAATGCATGACCCAACTTCTAGTTTGTTTCAGAGGAAGAAAATCAAACAGCGGAGGAGGCATTGACGACAAAGAAAACAAAAAATTAGGCTTAAATATATATTCTTTGTGTATACCTACAACTTTTAACTAAATTCATAAAACGTTAAAAGTCATTTTTCTTAGAAGATGGATGATCTTTTACCTATTTTTTTTCTACAAGAGAGCCACGGATGGGGAAGAATTTAAACATGGTTAACAAGTTGTGCCAAACATCTATATGTATTCATTTTTTGAAGAACGACAAACTTTTATTAAATAGATTAATTATCTTGAATGTTGGAATTGTTTACTTCTAGTCAACATTGAGGAAATGTTGAGGAATTTGTTGTAATGTTGACATGCGTAGGTGTGGAATTTGATGAATTCCTTGTTCTCTTGGCATTTGACATTCTCTCAAGGATGTGCACTCTCTTATAGAAGGAGTATCACCAAGACAAAACATTGGTTTGCTTTCTCACGGTATCCTCTGCATACACATCCAACGTAGGTTGAGTGTTTGACATAACACATGGTCCCTCTCTTGGTTCCTGCAATGTGATTCTAGCCTTCAGAGGGGAAGCTGTGATTTCTGAATTAAAAAGCTTGCTTGATTCCCTACATCTAGTTGGCCCAATGTTTGGATCAAGTAACCCATTTGGGAAATCGAGTTCTAATCCATTTGGATCATAACCAACACTTATGTAGACCAACACTGCAAATACTAATCCTCTTAGCTCGAGGCCTTTTGGAAACGCAAGTCCATTTGGTGCGTAGATTGGAAGTTCAATATTTGGTAGAACAACTATTGGTGTTTTTGGAGCCACATAGACTCCCTCGCCACTAGCTTCTTCCACCACAGCGTTTGGCACCTTTTCAACTCCAAAATTTGTTTTATTGGAATTATGCTATCATTATTATTAGGTTGAATAGGAGTTTCCTTCTCATCATGTTCTTCTACAATCACATGAGACTTTTGGTTAAGTAATTTTCCATATCTTAAATGGATTTCATGCAATTCCACAGGAGAAATTAGATATGTGGGGAAGGTTTGTAGTTCAACATTATAAACAAGTTGAACTATTTTATTATTGGGATTTGCAATTGCCTAGGTAGGTATTTGTGTAGGAAGCAGAGGGGGTTGATTAGTGGTCAATTGCAACCGTTGTAGTTGGGTGACTTGTGGTTGTTGAGGTTGGGCAAGTTATGGTTGCTATGCTTGTGGAGGATATTGTAAATGTTGTTGGGCATGTGGAAGATATTGTAAATATTGTTGTTGTGGAGAAAAAGGAAAGGTAGGCATGTTTTCATAAGGATGGCCATGCCATCCTTTTTTCCAAGGTTGGTGTTGAACATGTTGAGGAGACCATGTCTACCAAGGCATAGGGGCATTCCATGCTTAGGAAGGATATTGTTGAATAGAATCATAAGGAAATTGGTGTACAAAGTTATGAACCATACATGTTGATCGAGGCTACCAAGGTCTTTGTGGTGCTACCACATAGAGTAGATTTGATGCCTTATGATCTCCTTGATAAGTTGTCTTTATTTCAGGTAAGGAAAGACATTGTTCTGTTGAATGTGTTCATGTACAAATGACAAATTTCAATGTTATTCAAGGGACAATCTCCTCTTGGATGCTTTTTCCTACATCGAGGATAGAAAATTGATAAAATTGTATTATCTTCCTCTTGGTTCCTTTTGATATTTAATGTGTCCAACTGTGAACTAAGATTTCCAAGAATGTCAGTGTTAAAATTTTCTAATAAATTCCCTAATTATGCTATAGTTACTCCCCCTATCGCTGATTATGTGACTCTAGAAATAATATCTCATGATCCCTTACCATATTTTGCTTTGATTTGAGAATAATTCCTACACAAATCACAAATTATGTCAAAAGGTAAATGAGATACATCTCCAAATCCCATTAAATTATGAAAATCAAAAGATTCATCTTTAATTCATCATACGAAAATAGTTTGAATAATATCCATATCTAATTTAATATTCTTAGATCTCTGAAGATTATACAAAAATATTTCTAGATAATCTTCTAAACTTTCATCTTCCCTTTAAGTCATGTCAAAAATGTCTCTTAGATTTTTAGCTTTACAATATGCTTGATATTTCTTAAGAAAGATCTTATGCATATCATCCCAATGTGCAATAGTATGTTCTCCTAAACCCATGAACCATCTTAAAACAACTCCTTTAAGAGTGGTAGGAAATAAACTAAGTTTATATACATCGTTAGAATAATCATAGCTACGATATAGAATATCAAATTAAAAAAGAAAGGCATCAAGATCTTCAGTTATCATTCCATTAAAGTTTGACAAAGTTGATGGTGGAATGTTCTTCATTTTGACCTTAGTGGTTATCCACTATAGAAAATATGAATGTTATTTCCCCTTCTTCTTCATTGGATGTTGCATCTCTGTGGTTTGACATCTCTCTTTCCCAGAAGACCCAAAATTTCTTATTCCACTCCTTTAATCCTATAGGTGGTTCACTTTTCTCCCCAAGTATTATTGCTTAAGTTGTATGATCAATTGGAAGACTTGTAGTTTCTTCAGTTTCACTTGTTTATGGTTTCCTCTCGTTTAGGTTTCTTGCTACAAATTTTCCTTCTGATTTTACTTGAACTATTGGAATTCTTCCTACCAAAGTGTTAGTAGATGGGGGGGTTATTTTAGTGGTTTGAGCAGTGGAAATTGCTCTTCCTATTCCTCTGATAAACCTACGTCTACTATTTGTAATTCTATACATACAGTACTAACATAACTTGGATTTGTAGAAACTCACTACAATGAATGTGCATGTTCTTACCTCTCGTCTTATCATCTCTATGCCTCCTTTCCTAAAATGTTTGTACTAAAGAAATCAAATGTATAAAAAACCAAAAAAATACATTATGTTTTTTTTAATGTATTGAGAAAATGCAACTAATAAAAATGCAATTAATAAGAAAGCATAACTATAAAGTTCTAGAACTAATTCCTTTAGTACTTCCTCGACAATGGTGCCAAAAATTCCATCCTATTTATATGTCTAAATCATGTTACATTTTATTATCAATCCAGGTTCGTAATCTTATGAAGTGCAAGCACTGTTTGTGAAAAAATAGTTACAATCTTTCACTCAATCACGGGATTATAATGTTCATGCAACAATATCCTAAGAAACTAATTCAATGACAATTAATGGCTCAATGTTCTTCTTTTAATTCAAAGAAAACTCACACAATTTAAAGAAACTTCTCACAACACAAAATCAAAGTACCGTAATCAAGTAAAATAACTTAATAAAACAAGAAATGAAAGAAACTGATTAAAAAATGCAACATATACCAAAGTAGGGGGGCCTTCCTATATCGGCATACACTACAAAGGTTGACTACAGTGCTATATGATTATCAAAATTCCATATGAAGCATCGATCGTCTTTATATTAAAATATGGAAAAATAGATTCAAAAAATTATAATGTTTGTAATCATAAGTATCCTTTTCAATCTTAACTACTTCTCTCTATTTGAATCCCATATTTATAATAACAATAACTACTGCGAAAAAGGAGCATTGTCTATAAAAAATCCTATTCCATAATTTTTACAATGTATGAGATATGTCATAATTGATAAAAGATTGTTTTTGGAACATGTGATGAGATGCTATGTGTCCTTGTTGCTCCTATGTGTTGTATCTCGATTGTCTCCATGAGGAAATTGATGGAATGTTTTCTTGTTCTTTCTCATACCATCAATTTCATGAGACTTGTGCACGAAATATCTATCCCTCAAAATCTAGAATACACCCTTAGATTTACGGTTGTTGGAGTTGACTTTGAAGATGGCCTCTATCCATCAATAGCCCAATTTAGTTGTATGGATATGTAATAGGTGTCAAACCATGTCTTGAAGATAGTGTACAGCCTCCAAATGGCGGATTTGTATTTGGAATAGGGATAATATACAAATCAATGATTGGTTATAGGATCTTATGGTTCTTGTAACTAGTTAGTAAAATGGATTTTAACCTCATTTTGCTTATCAAAAATTAGGAATTTATGAATAAAGACTGTAACTTAATACCTTTAGGTGCTCTTGAGTGGTATATCTTGTAGAAATAGTAAGGAATTTGGCGAAAAGGATAATAGTAAGGTCAAAAAGGAGGAAGATGAAGTAAAAAATGGCTTAATTAATAGTGAAGACAACATAAAAAAGAAGGCCCAACAACATGAATGTATTTGGTAATCAACATGGTTTGTTGCATGGGGATAAAATCTAGGTGTTAACATATCCCCCTTATGTGTGAGGGTAGGAGGGAAACATATGGAAAAATACATCATTTTCTTCTTCAAAATGGACCTAATAGGATTTAAATAGGGAAGACACCTAAGAATGAAACCACCTACAAACATAAAATAAAAAATAAAAATAAATAAATAAATAAATACAATCTTTTCAAGAGGGGGGCATTCCCATGCTCATGTGTAAATCAAGTCAAGTACAATATTTGAAGGAGACTATGGCTACATAAAACATTGAAATGAAGATCCATAATATAAGACATCATTACATCATCTAAATCCAATGGATTGATGTCACCCAGTGGGGGTATAAATTGTGAAATAGGAGGTCATGAGCAATGGTAGGTTAGACACGTAAGTGTCTTTGTAGTATACCTAGGGAGGTAATATGGGGTACTTGGGGAGGTACCCAATGAGAATGTGGTTATGTATTATTAGTGGAAGTGATTTAATATATGAGAATGTGGTCATTCAATGTAAGGTGGACTAGTTCCACTATATTAATAAAGGACCACTATGGTAGTTAGATGTAATAAATGTGAGAAGGCTCTCTAGAAGGTTCCTAGGAGATAGAGAGAGTTATATAAAGAAGTGTAAGCAATGTAATGAAGCATAGTGAATAATATTGTGAATGTATCAAGCATTGCTTGAGAAGTTTTATCCTTCCTTAAGGATTAATATATGGTGTTACCCTACCTCAGGGGTTTTTTTATAATAAAGTGTGGTTTCTTATATATTGTTATGTGGATCTGTTGTGTATTCAGTATTTGTGGTGATTATATTTGTATATCTACTCAGGTACTTAACAGCAACCGCAAAGATCCAACCGAATGAGTCAGAGGAGCTTGAGGAGAGGGAGTGCGTCTTCCATTCATAGATGTGGGTGAAGGGGACTCCACTACATTTTATTATTGATAGTGGGAGCCATAAGAATATGATCTCGACCAAAGTCAACAAGAGAATGAAGTTGTCGATGATGTACTCCTAACCATACACCATTGGTTGGTTGAGCGAGGGATGAGACCTTCACATCAGCTAGTAGTGTCGCATGTCCTACAAAATCAAGCCCTCCAAAGATGAGGTATTGTATGATGTTGTCCCACTTGAAGTCTGTGATGTTCTTTTAGGAAAACCATATATGGGGAAATGTCACAATGTTTATGAGTCTTGGCCCCATAGTGTCATTGTTTCTCTAGGGGTTCATCTCTACAGGATACCAGAGGTAGTTATGACTACTTCCATTTCATTGATCTTGTAAAAATAGCGTCGCAACATAATCTCTTAGACCACAAAGTTTTCTCTCTTCACAATTAGATCAGAAGGTGAATAGAAGGTCATTGCGATGACCAAAGCCTCATCCCAAGACCTTTCTATATAGCAGAAGCAAGTCGACAATATTATAGAGGAGCACAAAGATACTTTTTCACCTACGGGGGTGCCTCTACACTATCAAGTCAATCATTCCATTGACTTGGTGCCCGGTGATCCATTACCTAATGGACCAATCTATAGACAATCCCTTCCATAGAATGAGAGTCTTCCATATGCTCAACATGGATATAATAGATCCCTTTATATCTCTATTGGCCACAACCATTTTTAGGTGTACTTGGGGTTCCAACCATTAGCCCCCATTGATATAGCTCTTCCTATTGCATCTCCATCGATAGAGTCCTCCCACACTCAGACCAAGGTTCAGATTCAGAAAAAGTTTCCCCATCTCCCGAGGGAACTTGACGCAATGGGGACCATTGCTTCCTAAGGGGGAAGGACTGAACTAGGTGGATATTGGTGGCCATCCACCTTTTCCACTTAATCAATATTTTTGAGTCTATGGTTTTGATAAACCATGATATTCACCCTTTTGATGGGGAATGTAATGTAGTGACATCTCCATTTGTTAATTACAACCATCATGTAATGATTTCCTAGTGGTATTGTGTACATGCCTGTAACAACGTTAATGCATTCGAATTCACCCTTTCCACTTAATCAACATTTTTTAGCCTATGGTTTTGATAAACCGTGATATTCACCCTTTTGATGGGGAATGTAATGTAATGACATCTACATTTTTTAATTACAGCCATCATGTAATGATTTCCTAGTGGTATTGTGTACATGCCTACAATGTTAATGCATTGGGTCCCATTAGAACTCCGCAGTGAAGCGCACTTGGGATAGAGTAGTATTAGGATGGGTGACCTCTCGGGAAGTCTTAGTGTTTTGCATGCATATGGTATTTTGTAAACCTTGACCAATTTACCCCACATGCATCATGGGAATTATTCTCCTCCCACTCTCGCATATATAATCAAGGTGAAGGAGGTCCTTTAAGCATGCAATGGAGTGTGATGTAATGCTTATTGCGAATGAACGTAGTTGACATCTCTTTCTCTTAATAGATAAGCTACCACCATTCTAGCTAGTTTGTGTTCTACAATGTTCAGTTATTTTATTCATTAATAGAAGTTGGGTTTTACTGTATTTGTGTTCTCTATTGTAGTTTTGTTCATATCTCATTTTGTTCTCGACATAATTCAAATCACTAGGATAATATTATGTCAAGAACCTAACGAGGAGGAACAATATATGAATGTTATGGAAGATGTGGTTGGATTCGTGGATAATCTGCTAAAACATATACTTTATACCTACAAAAGAACATTATTTTTATCACTGCTCCAATTTCATGGTAAATAAACCATGGAGAAGTTGTACTTGATTTAATTCATTTATTTAAGTGACTCTTGAAGCCATGCACCCATTCATATTGTAGTTAAGCCAACGATTTCCACAACAATGGACACATTCATGTACTGAAGTCTAAATCTACGAAGAAGCTCCAGAGAGTTTACAACAAGCAGGTAAGATCACGGAGTTACCATCATTGATACCATGTTAAGGTTTTCCATTACACCAAAACCCGTAGGTGTTGGTAAACTTCCAAATTGGTAACATCACCTTGAGTGGGCGATTAGTCTCATGTTCCCAAGGTGGTGGTTAGTCCACAGGATCGATTCCTAGAGGTGCGACGGTTAGTCTAACACCCCCCCTCCATCTTAACTTGAGAGAATTGAACGTGGCCCAAGGATTTGATACCACTATTAGGCCAAGGATGAGTAACTCCACGGATAAATTAATTTATTAATAAGAGCCATATAAATACATTCACATGACCTTTGGTTTCTTAGGTCAGATGACTCTTCCTATTCACATATGACTCTTCACCTTTCTGAACTATGATATTTACAAGACACCAATCCCTAGGATTAGGTATCTAACAAGCATCCATGGAAGCAAGGCCTTCTTATTATTTATATAACTCTCCCAATTACAATAACTAGAACACACACATGTATCAAGTTCAAATGGAATCCATACAATTCTCAAGCATATGAATGATCTAGTGTAAGGACCTATAAGGTACAGGCTCAATCAATACCATAAGCCACTTTATACTATTTTGATTCAAGACAAATTGCCTCAATTTATAGTAACTAGGAGACCTGGACCATTGATGATAAAGCACAATCAAGGGTGGAGATCAACCAATCGAGAAAGGTAGATGATAAGTTCATCAAGAAATAAGGAAAAAGTAGTTGATAAGAATGACCTATGAGTGTAGGTCATGATTACCTAAGAGATAAAGCACCACCAAATAACTCTCAAAGCTATTTCCATATACACATGTGCAATATTACAAAATTCTAGTAATGCCATGTTACATGTATAAATGCTCCACAAATAATATTATAACGATCATCATTATAACACTAAGTACAAAATTACAATGAGCCACTAAACAACATTAAAAATTTGCTCATTTCTTTGATACTATCACAGCCATGTCAACATTGTTTTTAGGTCCACATTATTAACATAAAAGAATATGTGACTCTCACTCTGTCTATCCTTGTATGTTTCTGTGTTTTCTGTTTTTTTCCAAACAAAAAAATTTATCTTTATATTAGATAATATAAAATGTTACATCACTGATCAACTTCTTTCAAAAATAGTGGATTTTTCATATGTCGAGAAACTGTGACAGCCAAAAAGGGATAATCAAGCATACAATGCATCAATCTTGCTTTATACCAAGAGCACATCTGCCTAGAAGTTACCACCTTCCACACAAAAGAGGATACCTTGATGCTAAAATCAGAAGACCTACAAAGAAAAATATTCTGGCTGCCAAAAGATCCATAAGAAGCAAAAAGGAAATTAGAAAACTTTTATAAATCGAGTGAGGTTTGACTCGTTGTCTACCCACTGGGTGTAGATGATCTCCCCACAGTGTTCTAGGTCCTTCAGCGCTCTTTTAGACAGAGCGTATGCTACCTCGTTAAATTCACAGTAAGTATGGAGGAATGATATCTTTTTGAACTGGATATTGAGCCTCTTGATTTGTTTCTTCCATCCTTCCAGCGCCAAGCTTTGTAGTCTCCCGCTATCTTTGCACCAATCTATAACGAGCTTCAAGTCCCCAATGATTTGAATGACCGGAAGGTTGAATTTTATCGATAAGAAAAGAGTGGTCCATACACCCATCAGCTCTACCATGTTGTTGGTTCCAGCTCCTGTATTGAAACTCCATTTAAGATGTGAGTTTGCATTTAAGCTGAGAACACCACCGGCACCATGGTTTAAACCATCTCCAGATGCAACTCCATCAAGCCACCCCACTAACTGGTGAAGCCGTGGAGGTCTCTTGATCTTGAACGTAGCCTTTAACAATTTTGTCACCAAACTGGCATTAAAGCAAGACACAACGTTTGTAGCCACCACCTGCAAAAGAGTCGATCCATTATTGAAAAGAAGATTATTTATTTCCAACTAGATGTACCAGCAGATAGTAGTTGGAAGAGTGATTAAGGTTTGATGCTTTCCGACAAATGATGAGAGACAATCATCAATGGTAAGCCCCTCCCAGGTCAGCTTGGTCTTAAGGATCCCTTCTAAATTTATCCAAACCTAGCGAGTGAAAGGACAAGAAATAAATAGATGGATTAATGTCTTCGGGTTACTTATACACATGATACAATAACTCGGCCCTTCCCACCCTCTAGCAAGCAGAACATCCCACATAAGAATCATGTTTCTTAGGAGCATCCAGAAGAATAGTTTCAATTTTAGTGCCAAATTCCACTTCCATAACTAATAGCCCCATCCCCTGATGGAGTGAGCCCACATGCTTTCTGAAAGAGATCTATACAATTTTTTTGCAATGGGAAAAATCGATTCATCGCCACCCGACCAACTTAACTCATCCTCAGTTGGAGCTAACTAAATTCTTGCGTCGGCGAGTGCCCTTCAGTACTATTCTGATTCCATATCAAGATCACCATTGATGCCCAATTGATTCGCATCTATCCAGTGCGTGATTAGAGGCGTATTCAAAGAAGTGTTTCAAGCTTGGTAAAGAAAGGTAATCCCCTGATCTTTTAAGGTTGTCATAAGATATTTTGAAAGAAACGAGTTTTGGCCCATTCCCATAATTAGATCTCAGCCTGCCTGAATAATCTCACCATTACCAGATTTCCAACAGACCCAGTGGTCTAATAGTGGCAGTGATTTTAAGAGATTTCTCCAAACTAGAGAGGCTTATCCCTGTGATCTATGCTCCAATCTAAACCACATTGATACAGATACATAAGTTAAATACTTATCTTTTAAGACTTTTTTCCAGATACCCTCTTTGGTCAGTCCTCGCACAACGATTTGGCCGCTAAAGCTTTATTGAAGAAAGCCAAATTTTTTATCCCCCAACCTCCAACTTTCTTTGGCCTAGCAATATTTTCCTAGTTACATAGGTGTAAATGTTTCTTCTCCCTACAACCCGACCATAAAAAGGTGTAGATAAGCTGACGCAATTTTTCAAGAACTGAGACTGGAACTGCGGCCAAAGACATCCAATACACCAATTGGCTCACCAAAACTTCTTTTATCATAACTAATCGGCCACCAAGTGAAAGCCATCGATTACACCAATGGTTTATTCTTTTTTCGAATTGTTTTATAAGCCAGCGCTAGTCGTCCACTTTGTAACAATTCGGCTTAAGGAAAAATCCCAGATACTTAAACCCTGTCTCTATGGACTCAAAACTATACGGAAAAATCACTTTAAAAGGTGCCAACCCCACCTCATCCAAACCCGTCGAATGGAAGGTGGATTTTTCTTCATTAATCTGTAGACTTGTAGCATGTAAAAAAAAATTCAGAAGGCCAGCAATCACCTTCCATTCAGCTAAGCATGCTCTCGTCATGATCAACACATCATCTACGAATAGAAGATGTAAAATCTTTGTAATCCTGGAAACCTTTATGTCGGTCATTAAACCTGCTTCTTTCTCCTTTTTTATGAGGATACTCAGGCCCTCCATTACCAAGATAAAGAGTAGTGGTGACAATGGGCAACCCTGTCTGAGACCTTTACCCCTTTGAAAAAAAGGATATGGTTCACCATTTATTAAGACTACATAGGATACAAATATGACGCAACTCATAATCTAGTTTGTGAGTGCTAGACCAAAGCCCGATTTGATTAGAATCATCCTTAGAAACTCCCAATTGATTAAATCATAGGCTTTCCTTAGATCAAGTTTGAGAATTAAATCTCGATGGTTCTTCTTTTTGATGTTGTGGAGGCATCGATGTGTCGTACCCACCGCATCAAGGATCTGTCTTCCCTATAGAAATCTCAATTGTTCTTCTACTAAACCTTTGGATAGAATTGGTCTCAACCTGTTTTCCAACAATTTTGCAATGATTTTGTAACATAAGTTACACAGAAAAATAGGTCTATAATCCCCAAAAGTAGTTGGTTTATTAGCTTTAGGAATTAAAACAATGAAAGTAGTATTCAGTGCTTTTATCACTTCTCCCTTCCACCTTGATTCCTCAACCATTCCTAGAAGGTCCTCACCAGAAAGCTCAAAATAATGGAGGAAAAACTCCACAGTCTAGCCATCCGGGCCTGGGATTTCATCTTTGGAAAAAGCCTTTAGTATGTTCAAAAGATCTTCAATAGAGCACGATTTTTCCAACAGTCTTGCATCTTGCTCCGAAACCATATTTGGATAAAGACTGGATAGAGAAGTCTAGTCTTCATTAATAATGCCAGCTCTCGATCCCAAATTTTTAAAAAAATTAATCGCTTCCTCCTTTAATTCATGTTGACCCAAAATTTCAAAACCCGCCTTCATATGTAAATTCCAAATCTACTTACTATTTTTTCAGTCACTTGCAAAGTGGTGAAAAACTTTGTGTTACGATCCCCACTTTTTAACCAGATCGCACTACTCTTTTGTCACCAAGAATCTTCCTTTGTTGTTA
Source organism: Picea engelmannii (assembly GCA_009831015.1). Lineage (NCBI taxonomy): Eukaryota > Viridiplantae > Streptophyta > Pinopsida > Pinales > Pinaceae > Picea > Picea engelmannii. The sequence continues at coordinate 1,399,187 of ML777809.1, forward strand.
GTATCTGTAATCTTTCTGCTTCCTTTTGTTTGATCCTAACAGTAAGCTCCCCACTCTTCAAATCTGCAAGGGAGGCTTGATAAAAAGACTGTAATTCCTCTTCTATAGTGTCCAATTTTTGTGTCATTTGATTTTTAAAACTCCTAACCCACCTCTTTATTACCAATTTAAGGCATTTTAGCTTCCACACTAGTCTTCTTTGTAGCCCTGTCTCCTGAAGAAACTTTGGATCCTTCCAAACTTCAATAACTAAATGAGAGAACTCAACCTAATGCAGCCACCCTGGATTTAATTTGAAAGGATAGCATCTACGTTGAAAGAGGTCATCTAACTGTAGGAGGATTGGGGCATGATCCAAGATAAAAGGTTGCGCCACACAAGCCCGATATTAAGCCACCTTCCCAAGCAGATCCATTGAAACAAAATGCCTATCGAATCGCTTTAATACGCTATCCCCCACGTTCCGACCATTCCTCCATGTAGGAATTAACACATCCAGTAGAATGTCAACCAGGCCTCCAGCTGTAAAAATGTCCTTTAAAAAGAGTGCCAATGGATCAGGTTGGCCTCTTGTTCCCCAGCTCTCCCCCTCAGTTAGAGTGAAATTGAAATCACCCACGACAATCAAATTCTGTTGGGATAATATACTTCTATCCTTCACCTTTTGCTAGAAAACCTTCCTATCACTGCACGGGCCATAAACATTGAGGAAAGATAGTTGCTCCTTTAAATTGAAACTGTAACCTGTCAACAGTGAACCACCACAACAAATGTAAGGGTTCAAATCAAATTTAATTGGGTCCCATGCAACTAGCAGACCCCCAGATCTGCCAACAGAGCTTACATCAGTCGAATACCACTCTGGTTTGAGCAAAGAGATAAAAGATCATGCTCTAGACTCATCCACTAAAGTCTCCTGAAAGAAAATAATCTTGGGTTGATTCAACAGTAAAAGAGAACGAACCGAGACCAGTTTATGGGAGCCCCCCACTCCCCTAATGTTTAGAGACAATAGGATCATGACTTAAGGCATGTTAGGGATTTAATGCCTCTAAGTGCCCCATGATCAGAATTAGAAGAAGATAATTGTACCTGCTCCTTTATACAAACCTCTGCTCACTTACGAGCCCTGCGAGTTTTTATGGGTGATACTTCACAACCTAAGCCTCTTGACCAAACAAAACCCTTGGCTCCCGAAGCAGGAAGTTGTGACCGAGAGCTCAAAGATGAATGTGGGAGAAACTCAGAGGTAATTGAAGCAATAATCTCTTTTCCTTTGTAGGTGATCAGAGCTTTCGGTTCCGGTAGTTCTTGTAGGGCCGAAACTAGAGAGTCTAACACCAAACTGAGGCTACATTCCCCCCGATCCATCCCTCTTAACCCTTCTTTACGGCAAAGAGCCTAGACAGAAGAATGGAGTGCCACTTCGGTCTCGCTTAGCAATGGTTCTACTGGGTCCCCCGTAGCTTGTCGCATACAGTAGTCTAAATCCGGGGACCCAGGTGTAGACACAATCCCAACACTACCCACCACACTCTCGGGTCTTGACGACACCTCCTCAATAAAGTCCATCGAGTCCACCACAGGGTTACCCAATACTCCCAATACATTGGGCGAGAGGTCAACAGAAGAGCGAAATTCACTTCTAAGAAGAGGCTTACCCCTCAATGAACCCTGGTTCTTACACAAAAACAAGTCCAGTAGGGAGTCCATCTCTGGTGAGTCAGCTGGGACCTCATTCCGAGCGGGAGAAGAGCCCCTTCCAAAAGATAAATCCAAAGCATCTCTTTCCCAAGATGAGAGAGAAAAGTAAAGAGTGGGACAGAGTTTTCTTAGCTTACCCGAAAAAATGATGGCAGTCCTTTCCTCCTCAGGTGATGCAGCTCCGAGATTACGAACATTCTATCCTCTCGACGATACTTCTGGAGGGTCTGAGCTGGTGGTTCTTCGTAACAAAGAAGATTCTGAAGAAGAATCGTCCGAAAAGCCTCTGTGAAAATCGCGGTAGAGATGACCCATCTGTCTGCATCTAGTACACCTAAACGGAACCCCCAAGAAATCAAGAGTTTGAGTTCTTAGAATCCCCCACCACTCCAATTCCATAGCTTCCAGGAGACCAACGTGAATGTTTATCTCCACCAAGACTCTACACATATGCTTATCCATAGCGAGAAGAGCTTCCTCATCAACTAGCAGAAACCGGCCTAGACCATTAGCTATCTCGATTAAGGCCTACTTATTCCACCACTGAAGCGGCGGGCCCGGCAGCAAAACCCAAAGGTGACGGAATTAGAAATACTCCTTTGAAGGGTCAAAAGTAACGTGTCATTGCTTCAACATAAGACTACCACCATCCACCACCCATCGTGACTCCATTATTAACGAGGCATCCTCTGGGTTATGACATTTAAATTCGAACCAGCCTCGAGCCAGAGAATAAATTTCTAGTGAATAGCCTAAGAGAGGCTTCCATGTTGTTTCCACCCAGTATTTCAAAGGAACTTGGAGTAGCTTACGGTAGGAAAATCTTCCAAACAGAGTGCACATAGCCATCGAGCACACGTCTTCCAAACCTACGTCGGAGCCTAGGATGAAGTGTCTCTTTACTTTGTTGGCTTTCCAAGGTTTGAAAGCCCTCTGTCCAGGTCTGTTAAAAGGGTAAGTACACGTCTGTTCTTCCGGAGCATCTCCAGATAACGATCCTCTTCTCTTCTATCCAGAGGAGTCTGTATTAGCACCACCAACACTCCAAACTCCCTCAGGTTTCTTAGAGTCAGTTGCTAATACTTCCGGGAGGTTTGTGCTCGTAAAAGGTTGGAAATGCGTCCTGGCAAGAGTCTGAAGCCTATCATAATGTGTTGGGTAATCTGAGGCCTCGATAAACAAGCCCATTTTTTTTCCAGCTGGCCTCATCAATTGTGTTCATTAAGGCATTTATTTCGTCTTCCATCATCAGAAGTTAGGGAGACTACCACCTCAAAACGAAGAACGAGGCCAGACAGTTAATATGGATCGCTGATATGACGGTGCCTTAAATGTTGATGTCCTTCAGGGAGTGAGGCTCCAAAGAAACAATAAAGAGTAGAAAAGAAAAACGCTAAAAAACAAGGCTTCATTAAGCACTGTCTCTAAGATAATCAATGCCAGTAAATGTCACCACGGAACCACTAAACTAACAAGTTACTCAGAGAGGCCCCTAGGATGCGTCAAGACTTTTAAACTAAACGTAATGGAGCAGTAACTGTCCAATACTTGGAGCAGGGCGAACACTGAACCCCACTTTGAAAACCTTAGAGAAAAATACGACTCTGTCTGGCCTATCAGAAAATGTTAGGAGGAATACTAGAAACTTTAAAAAAACTAGTCGAAAAACACTAAAACCCAAAAAAACCTCCTAATCCTCGGTGTTTAAAGGATAACAAAACTAGGAAAACCTACGAGGGACCCTCGAACATGCTTGGGATCAAAAAGTAGTCCGCCATTGTTGCAGTCCTGTCTCATTTCCTGACCCACCTTACGACACTCCACTGCTTTGGTCAATAGTATACTACATGTGTCGTGATTATGGTTCCCTTTTCATTCATCCACATGGGAGGTTCCTTCTTCATGCGTGTGCACAAGGGCGTCATCCAATTCACTACTACAGGTCAGGGTTAGGATAACAACACGTTATTTCCAGTGCTTAGTGAAGTCAAGCAATGCATCCAGAATCCACCAACACTATGGAATTCTTAATAACTCTCCCGGCATATTAAATACTATGATACACCATGCAACAATTCACAAACAATCGATTCAAAATTTAACTACCAATAGAAATGTTGCAATTAATACTTGGGTTTTTATAAGTGTTATTGTCGTATATAACTTATATTTTAGTTTGTTCATGAAGACTTCCCAAGTGAGCGTTGTTCTCTAACGATGCCACATTCAATTGTGCAGAACAAAACTTTAATACATTCAGAAAAAGAAAGGCATGTGCTTAACATGGACTGCTCCAGCAACAAGAACAGCGAAGGAAACAACAAAAACCTTAGATTTATCAATAGTTTCCAACTAGGATAGAGCAGGGCTCAAATATCTCAATCCTTGAACACTATGCATAGATCTTCATGATAGGGATTAGGAAGACAACCAACTTCATATCATTGATTGTTCTCATCAATTTTATTTTAACAGTTTTTGTAATATACCAGATATAAAATGTATGCAGAACATAAATAAAATGCTAGTAATGACAGAATAACAGCAATATAACCAGAACATTCACCACAATAACACTGAAATGATATAAGAATAACAACAGAAATAGCACTTTGAATCTAAAAGCAATGTTCACGGGCCTCTTCGAGGGGGCAACCTCCAGTTGAGCAGATCTCTATTACAATAATATTCCAAGCTAGGGTTCTCATACCCTCGACTCCTATTTTTACTAAAAAGAAGCATTTAGAGGAAGATCCTTCTAGAAGCAGAAGCTTCTATTAGGTCTTCTTACATCCGCTTTATTCTATTTTATTGAAAGGCCTTATTAATATTGACCTTTATTACATCCGAATATATTGTTCTACCTATGTGCGGGTTAGGACCCTAACATGTCTGCCCCCTTAAAAATAGCCTTGTCTTCAAGGCTTGAGATGAGGAAATTGATGCAGAATGGTAGTTGGTTCCCAAGTGGTATCTTCTGGAGTTGTATCTTTCCACTGGACTAACACTTCCTTGATGGTTCTCTGACGTAGGCGACGCTCACGCTGGTTCAAAATTGCTTCTGGTTGTAGCCAAATGGATCCTTCTTCAGCTAACATTGGAAAGTTGGTTTGAATTTGGCACTTAGCTCCAATCACCTTCTTTAAGCATGAAACATGAAAAACAGGATGTAGCTTCGAATGGCTAGGAAAAGCTAACTGATAGGCGACTTGTCCCACACGCTTGAGAACGGTATAAGGACCATAAAATTTGGGTGCTAGCTTCTGACAATGCTTAGCCTTGAGGGAAGTTTGCTTGTAAGGTTGCAGTCGAAGAAACACTTGATCCCCTTCTGCAAATTGACGTTTAGAGCGACCTTGATCTGCTTGTTACTTCATGTGATTCTGTGCCATGACCAAATTCTCTTTGAGGGTACGGAGAATGGCCTCTCGAGATGTAAGTGTTAGGTCAACTGCCTGGACCTTCGAGGCACCCGGTAAGTATGATAGAACCAAAGGTGGCTTTTGTCCATATACCACTTCAAAAGGAGTCATGCGTATCGTTGTATGGTATGAAGTGTTGTACCACCATTCAGCTAGGGGTAACCATTGAGCCCACTGATTTTGCTTTTCCGAGGCAAAACACCTCAAATATGTTTCCAAACACTTGTTGAAAACTTTTGTTTGGCCATCAGTCTGGGGATGATAAGCTATGTTGAGATGAAATTATGTGCCTTGTATCTTGAACAGTTCTTGCCAAAAATTGCTTGTGAAAGTTGGGTCGCGATCAGAAACAATAGAGTGCAGCATGCCATGAAGCTTGAAGACCTGATCCATGAAGATTTGAGCCACTGTGGATGTTGTAAACGGGTGTTGAAGGGCACAGAAATGAGCGTACTTGGAAAGGCGATCAACAGCCACCATGATGACGGATTTATTTCCCGATTTGGGTAAGCCGGTAATAAAATCCATAGAGATATCCTTCCAAATAGCATGTGGAATCGGCAGCGGTTGTAGTGTGCCCGGCGATTTGATGATTTATCCCTTGTTGCATTGATACACGTCACATTCAGCTACAAAATTATGAATGTCCTATTTCATACCATCCCAGAAAAAGGAACGTTTGACCCTATCATAGGTTTTGGTGAACCTGGAGTGCCCTGCTATGGGTGTAGCATGAAGCTCAGAAAGTACCATGGATTTAAGCTTTGATTGTTTACTTAAATACAAATGGTCTTTGTATCGAAGTTCCTCATGGAGCCAAGAGTACCCTGGGGAAGCTGGAGCATTGGAATGCAATTGTTGGATCAACTGCGAACTTTTGGGGTCTTGTAGCCATTCCTGGCGAACGGCTTGGAGCCAATCTGGTACAATGAATGAAAGAGAAAAAACGAATCCTTCATCTTCATATTTTCAGGAAAGTGCATCTGCAACCACATTGTCTTTTCCTTTCTTATAAATGATCTCATAATCATATCCAAAGAGTTTAGTCACCCATTTTTGTTGTTCTGGGGAGGAAATGTGTTGTTCCAGAAAATACTTGAAGCTTTGATGGTATGTCTTAATTTGGAACCATTGCCCCAATAGATAAGGATGCCACATATCCACGGCATGCAGAATAGCAAACATTTCCTTTTCATAGATGGATTTGCCCATATTTCTTTCAAATAGTTGCTTGTTGGTAAAGGCCAAAGGTTGACCCTCTTGCATAAGGACAGCACCAATTCCTTTCCCTGAGGCATCACATTCCAACACAAAGGTCTTTGTGAAATCGGGAAGGGAAAGGACTGGAGTGGTGCACATGGCCATCTTCAAGGTTTGAAAAGCTTGAGCAATGGCTGGAGTCCAAGTGAAAGAGTTATTTTTTAGGAGAGTAGTGAGAGGTGCTGCAATCTTCCCATAATTCTTAACAAACTTGCGATAATACCCTGTTAAGCCTAGAAATCCATGCAAGCTCTTAAGATTCTTTGGGTGAGACCAGTCTTGCATAGCTTCAATCTTTTTAGGATCCACCCTGACGCCATCTTTGCCAACCAGATGACCCAAGTATTCTACTTTTGAGGCGCCAAAAGCACATTTAGACTGTTTCAGGAAAAGTTGGTGTTGAGAGAGTAGATGGAGAACTCGATCCACATGAGAAAGATGGTATGTCCAGTTTTTGCTATAGATGAGGATATCATCAAAGAAAACTAAGACAAAATGGCGGAGAAAATGACGGAAGACATGATTCATGAGGCTTTGGAAGGTGGAGGGGGCATTACACAAGCCAAAGGGCATGACCAAAAACTCATATTGGCCCTCATGAGTTCTAAAGGCAGTCTTGGGAATATCTACCTCTTTCATATGTATCTGGTGGTAGCTTGAACGAAGATCCAGTTTAATAAAGAATTGGGCGCCACTCAATTCATCTAGGAGGCCATCAATGACAGGAATGGGGAATTTGTCTTTGATGGTAAGTTTGTTGAGGGCACGGAAGTCAGGACACATTTTCCAAGAACCTTCTTTCTTCAGGACCATGACCACAGGAGATGAATAGGGGCTCGTACTAGGGCGGATAACGCATGCATTAAGGAGTTCTTGGACCATTTTCTCAATTTCATTTTTTGGGGAAAAGGGGTGACGATATGGACAGATATTGGGAGGAAGGCTTCCTGGTACAAGGGGAATGGAATGATCATGAACACCAAGGGAAGGAGGGAGGCCTTGGGGAGTGGAAAAGACCAATTGATGTTTAGAAAGGATGGCTTGGAGGTCTTGCGGTATGGAAGGTGTCTTTGTTGCTTGTATGGCATGGAGTTGGACGATAACACCAGAATGACCATTTTTTAGCAGCTTTTCCATGCGATGGGAACTAATGATCTCAGGTGAACCTACGGTGATGCCTTGGAACTTATATTGGTGGCCCTCTTGGTTGAATTGTGTGGTTAAGTCTTTAAAATCCATGAGAATGGGACCCAAAGTCCTTAGCCAGTCTGCACCTAGTACAATGTCACAACCTCCCATGTTGATATCAAACATATGGGATTTCATGTGGTAGTCACCAATTTGGAGACGCACATTTTCACAACGCCCTCCACATTTCATGGAACCACCATTGGCAATCATGATTTGGAAATTATTGACGGCATGGATGTAGCAATGAGTTTCTTGGGCAATGCAGCGTTGAATAAAATTATGGGTGCTACCACTATCAACCAAAATAATGACCTTTCAATGTTTGATGTAACCGATTAGCTTGAGGGTTTGGGGAGTGGAGAATCCAGTGAGAGCATTGAGGGAAATGACTGGTTCTACTTCGGGAGGGGTTATGTCAGTGGATTCAGGTGATTCAGACATAGAGGGAGTTTCTTCATCTTCTTCCGAAATCTCCTCGGAGATGGCCATAAAAATCGTTTGTTCTTTACACTTGTGGCCCGGGAAATATTTGTCATCATAGTTATAACAAAGGCCTTTGAGTTGGCGTTCAACCATTTCAGCCCAGGTCAATTTTTGGATCTTTAGTGGAGCAGAGGGAGTAGTGGGATTTACTGGTTTAGGGCGAGGGATGGAGGGTTTGCGGTTTTGAGAAGATACAACCTATTGTGCTTCTTTAGCTCTTTTGGTAGCCTCCACCCAACTCTCGGGCCGAGCCATGAGGACATGGGCCCGAATTTCATCCTTGAGGCCGCTGATAAAACACTCTTGGAAAAAGGCATCAAACATGCCCTCTGTTATAAAAGCCAGGCGATCAAAGGCAGCTATAAAGTCTTCCATTGTTCCTAATTGTTTCAGTTTTGTCAAATAGCCCAAATGGTTGGTGTCAGTGTCAAAGCGTTCATAAATCTCTACCACAAATTGTGTCCAAGCAATATACCCTTGACGAGAATTTTTTCTCCATTGCCACCATTGATAACGTTCTTGATCTAGATGGAAAACACCATACCGGAGTTTGGCCAAGTCATTTGTAACGCTGTATAAAGAGAAGTAATGTTCCATTTGGGTTACCCAACCAATGGGGTCTGAGCCATCAAATTTGGTCACATCCACCCGTGGAAGGCATAGGTCACATTGAAAGTGATGGTTCTACAAGGTATGGGAATGAAAGGAATGGTCACCTTCAGTATGTGGAGGTGAGGAAGAGGAAGGGTTATCTGTAGGGATATGCAGTTTGGTGCAGAGTGTCGAAAACACTAATTCAAGCTGGGTGGTGAGGTCTTGTTTGATTTCGCCCATTGAGGACTACATGGTTGTATTAATGGCAGCGACATTGGCACTGAGTTGTTTCACTTCTTGTTGGGTCTCAATGAGACCAGACTGCAAGGTGTTGAAGCGAGCTTCCAAGTCTTGGCTATGAGTATGGGCCATGAGGATGGGGGAACTGAAAAGGGGCGGGCGGGATAAAAAAAAATTGCCAAAAAAATGATATGGATGAATGTGATAAGGGCAAAGAGATGAATCCAATGGAATAGGGATGAAATAATGGTAAAAAATTTCCAGACTTTTTTTTTATTACGTTTGGTCTGAAGAATACTACAGAGAGGAAATGCCCAAATGCTTAACCAGAAAGAAATGTGTATTTACTTGGAAACCCGAACACAGTTGCACGGCAATAGATCTTGTCTGTTTCAATTTGTTTATGTTTCTGTTCCCAAGGGTTAGGTATTCAAGGGTTCTACAAACAAGGGTTTGCCCTGTGCTATAGCTCTATGATATACGTACAGGGTCCAACAGTATTACTCGGCCCAATATCTCAGGGCACTAACTAAGGAGAATAGATCGTACCCTTAGCGGTACTACCCGACTACCCAGGTACTAGAGAGTATCTTCCCGAGTGATGTTCTCGGTGACACTATAACAGTTTAATTACAAACTCTTAAAAGTTTAATTACAATAAGAACCAAATACTTAACTCCAAGTTATTTTACAAAAATTTGGAAAATCGAATTTGCTTTCTCAAATTTTTGAGTTACCATCACAACATAACACTCCAACATTCAAGCATCGTGCTCTTTAGATCATTATCGCTCTGACAATGCACACTCTAGGCCCATCCAATCATAAGCTTGCTCTAATATCAATTGAAAGACACAATCAAGAATAAAAGATAAATAAGAGGTGGAAAGGCACTAAACCGGATTCATTATTTAATCTATTATTCACATGATAATAGTATAATACAAACCTACACTAACCACCTATAAGAGTTTACATAACTGAATATATATTATTTAAAATAATGAATATATCTCAAGATAAACATAACCCAGATTACAATTTAATAATTATGAGCAAAATTGCTAACAAATATGTATTTTATGAGTTTTACCACCTATAAGAGTTTACATAACTGAATATATATTATTTAAAATAATGAATATATCTCAAGATAAACATAAAGCAGATTACAATTTAATAATTATGAGCAAAATTGCTAACAAATGTGTATTTTAAAAGCAGATTACAATTTAATAATTATGAGCAAAATTGCTAACAAATGTGTATTTTATGAGTTTTACATTTTGTTGTGCGAATGAGTTTTGGACTGAATGAGGTTGTTGTCTATAGTTTTGCAAAATGGTAAGAACAACTGAATAATTTGATCTCCAATTTCAGTATTCATATAAATAAAACATATTTGCTTTATTCTATTTTTAGATAACACCTTTGCTTTGAATAGTGTGCAATGGTTCAACTTGTTATAAACATGTTTTATGATTAGTTTTGTAAAATGGTAATAACAACTGAATAATTTGATCTCCAATTTCAGTATTCATATAAATAAAATACATTTTCTTTATTCTATTTTTAGATAAGACGTTTGCTTTGAATAGTGTGCAATGGTTCAAATTGTTATAAACATGTTTTATGATTAAACAATGGCTTCTTTGAAATATGGTGATTTTGGAATTATTATCAATTGTTTTCACCTTCAAAATTTGCTCAAAATCTTCCATTAGCTTGTTGCACATTCATGATAATAGTTTGAGTGTTCACTTCAAGGAAACATACATTGTGTAAGTGTTTCAAGTACTGAATTATTTTTTTTCTTGATAAGAAAAACTTATTGTTGACCACCATTTGGCTAGCTTGAATACTTGTAATTTGTTTTTTCTTTCAAAAATGACATGCTCCTATTTTGATTGAAGCTAGTTTTCAATTTCATCAATAATCATTCACATAACATATGATTAATTGTTGTGATGAACATTGGTTTGAATACTTATAGTTAGTTGTTTCTTTTCTTTGAAGATGTGATTGTATTTTGATTCTAAGTAATTTTGACATTGTAACAAGTGTTGGAATTTTGTTTTGCTCATAAATAATAAACATAGAAATACAAACAGGAAAAATTATATTTGTGCTAACCTTTGATGATATGATTGTGTCAAGAAGATAAAACCCTTTTTGTTGCTTGTAATGGTATATTGTTTATATACTTTAGTTTGGACAAAGCTTTAGTTGAATATATGTTTTGTAACAATGGAAAATGTTGTTTATTTTCAAATAGAAAGCCAGTCCTAGATATTGTTATAAACATTACATTGTGTTTTTTAAAGCTTCAAAAACAATGGTCCGTTGTTGCATAGGTAAAAAAAATGTAAATATCATAAATGAAATTATTACTTCTCTCCATTAAAAATACTAACATTGATATTGTGAATAAAGTAGTCTCTCTTAATATGCATAGAATGACACACTTTACATGTTTCCATTCAAATGTCATAATGTTCTTTTGATTTCAACACCACAATGTTTGCATATTATTATGTGAACTTGAATATTTAGCTTGACAAATAAATGAGGGAGTAGTTACTTTGCAGCCTGTTTTGTTATTGAAGTCTCTTTATACAATATGAAAACTATTCCTTTTAAATTTGACAATGGTCATGAAATTTCATTAGCTTTCTAGTGTTTCATCTCCTCTTATACGCAACTATAAGTTAAGTATAACCCACATGTCAATTTTACCCTACTTTGCCATCAAAGGTGAACATGTCTTTAAAAGGATTTGAACTTTGGTGAAACAAATAACTACACCCCACTTTACTAGCAAACCAAGTCCCATTGAGAACAAAAAAAACACAATTTAATCCACTAATTGAATGCCAAATGTCTCAACTTTAGCAAGTTTTTCATCTTCAACATTAATGAATCAAACATCATCTAAACAAACATTAAAAAACGACTTGTAAGAGATTTTGTCTCTTCTCAAATGCAATGCCTCTTCAACATTAGCTCTTATACTATGAAAAAACAATCAACAGGATGTTTCTTCATTGGGGTAATCAGTGGCTAAATAATGCAAGGTAAATTGTCTTCATTAAATATGTCCTTTCAGCACTTCCACTTTATCAATACTCAACCTTACTTGCCCCAAAAGGCATCTCCAATCAAGTCTCCAAAATATTAAGAGAGTTCATGTGGAAGGGAGGAAAAGCCAACTCAAAAAAAAATCATTTAGTAAATTGGAACCAAGTCATTTGTCCTAAATCGAGAGGCGGACTAGGCATAAGACATCCTAAAGTGATGAATAAGGCTATGGGAGCCAAACTCCTCTGGCTGGAAGTCCAGCTTTGTGGAAACAAGCTCTATATAAAAAGCATTTCTCAGGCACTAGGCAGCGATGTGTAGAAAATCAGTCATCTGCCAGACAAGGATCGCCTATGTTCAAGCTATTAAGGTCAGTACAAGTAAAATTCAATGAGTTTCTAACCTAGACTAATGGAAGAAGAATTAAAATTTGGGAAGATAGCATCCATGGGAGATCCGCTCTAAGGGAGCGGAATGAGTTGGCCCCTCTTGAATCTAGATGACCAACAACAACATTCACTCCTTAGTCAATATCTCTGAATGGGAACAACTCTCAAAAGATTGGAAATGTTGGAAGTCGCTAGCTCTCCCGAAGGAATTGGAACCACTCTATCAGTTGCTCTTGAGATCCTTGCACGGGTGTGCTCCTATCAATAAAAAAAATCAAAGATGCCAAAGGGTGGAGTGACTCCCTCCTTCTCTGTCAACAAAGGCTATCACACATTCCTGGAGGACATTATCTCTTCTCCTCAATCCAATTTATGGGCATCAATTTGTCATTGTGATGGATTACCAAAAGTAAATCCAATTTATGGGCATCAATTTGTCATTGTGATGGATTACCAAAAGTAAATTTTATCAGTTGGATATTTTCTCACAAAAATATATTAACAGCCGAGAATTTAACTAAACGTGGAATTGCAGGGCCTTCAAGATACGCCTTGTGCCAGGAACGGGAGGAATCCATCCCCCATCTCTTTGTGGAATGTGGCTACGCAAAGGAAGTCTGGTTGTCCACCTTGGAAGGTATAGAACACAGATTTGATCTAGTTTAGTGACTGCTCTGATTTTTTCACTCAATGGTGGAAGCATTATCGTGGCTCTTTCAAGCAAAAAGAAAAATTCAAGCAGGTCTGGACGACCCTCCCCAAATATATATATGTTGGTGCTTATGGCTAGTTAGAAACAAAGTAGTCTTCTGCAAAGAAAAACAAATCCCCAGGAGGACTGCTAACAAAGCACTCTCCTTGCTCATAGAACATATGGGTCTCTGACTAAACCAGTCATATCAACCTTTGGAACCAGACGAACTAAGTTGGTACAACAAGTTTCAAACAAATTCTGCCCTACATGTTCCTAAAATTAAAATTGCTCACACACCTAAATGGGCTTTGAGATACTCAAAACAAGAATTCGGTGATTGGCTTCTTCAACAACAATCTCATTATCTTTTCTTCGATGGTGCTTCAAGAAACAATCCATGAATTGCAAGTGCAGGGGGTATTTTAGGCGATCCTGGAGGAAACAGAGTAATCCAATTTGCCTGGGGGCTTGGGCTTGCCCCCAATAATCTTGTTGGGGCTTATGCCTTGTGGAATGGTCTCCGACTAGCATACGAGGAAGGGGTTATACCTATGATCGTACTTGGCGATTCCATGTTTGTCATCGGGGCAATTCTCAAGAAAACGAGTATTGGCAATCATTGCTTCAAAGGTATCATTTCCCATATATCAACTCTCCTAGAGAAATTTGAAAAATGGAGGATGTATCATATCCTTCGAACTCACAACTTGGCAGCAGATCAATTGGCCAAAAGAGGCACTTCGTTGAGCGAAGGCACAATAGAACTAGCTGGGAATACAAAGTATCACCTCCTCCTTAATTCTTGATGATTTGGAATCCCGAGAGAAGCAGGTGGCTTTACTAGAAAGTTATTCACCGTGCTTCACGCTTATTAGAAACTTATTTTTATCACGAGGTAAATGAAGCATTACTTATAAATACACCCAATGAAGTTTATAAACAGCAAGTTTCTATGAGTATGGTACCCCCGCCATATTCCTTGTTGTTTGGCGATGTCGACGCGATGGAAGGAAAATATTCGATAGTAACCTTGTTCTAGAAAATCTTTGAAGGTGACCTGGCTAACAAAAATGGCAACCAGAAAAATAAAAACTATGGAGACTGCAAAAGCAAGTCCACCTCAGGATGGAGAGCAAAGGATCTAGAGATAACGCCAAAATCACATTATGTATTTTAAAATTGTATTCCTTATGGGTAAATTTTGTTGGAATTGCAAACGCGAAAAACACAATTCACAATGATAATTAACAATCACACATATAAGGAAAACTGGGATTTCACGTGGTTCACCCAAACATTGGGCTACGTCCACCAAGCATAGGCATCGGTTGTCTTATTATTCAGACCATGGAGATTACATCAGCTCACTCACACTCAGTCGCTTTGTCTCTACAGGCTTACATGAATTTATACATTCACACAAGAAACTGATTAATAAATGCAATCCCTATCCATATTCTAACTTGGTCTATTTGGTTGTAACCAACGCAGAATAATAGGATCCAAATATGTTCTTGGTAATTCCTTGTCACCAAATCCCAACAATCTCCACCTTGACAACAATTAACCTGATACATTGCCCCTTCTTTTTGTTCATCACATTTTCTGCAAACCAAAAGAAGCCAAGCACCACTGCAGCTTCTCTAATAAAACTAGTTTCATGATCTCGCCTATGTGACTTGCACGAGTTTCGATTTCCTAAGGGGTCACTCCACCTCCAACATGTCTTCCACAACTTTGTTGTGAAACATATTTAGTGATAGATCTCCTTCTATCCAAAACACCTGTAAAATATGCATTACAACTATCACAGACCATCTCAGTGTAACCATTATAGATGACATTTGTGCTTCTCAAACACTGAAGCACCCATTTCACTGCAACACCTAAATATGTCACGTATCTGACAACATCATTAGCATGTGAAACATCTGGTCTTAACCATTTTACCACATACAACAGACCTCCTACTGAACTTACACGAGACATAACATTTTCTTCTTTATAGACAGGATGTATGCTTGAAGAAAACTTATAATGGAAAGCAAGAGGGATAAAAATTGGTTTTACAATGTTCATACTGAACTCCAACCACAGCTTAGCATTACCATCTTTGTATACTTCCATGCCCTTAATTTGTTTTGTTGCTCCTTGATCCCTCATCTGAATTGTCCTGTCCACCTAAGTCATTTTTTTACTGATTTTATTCATGCTTCAGCTTGCATCGAGCATATCATCAGCAAATAACATCAAGATTGTGAATGTACTATAAACCGTATAGTCATTCCTACCCTTTGAAAAATTCTGACTCACTATGAAGGATTCAAACCTCTTGTATATTTGCCTGGGTACAAATAGGTCATACAATGAATTTTCTAGCATGCAAACAAATTTACCGTTGCGATCTTGAATCAACCATTTTGGTTGTTCCATACATACTATATCTTTGTCAATGATGACCTTGTGAGAAGTAGGATCCCACACACAACATCCCTTTATGCCACCATCATAACTTGCAGAGATATAAAACAAGCAGGAATTCAAACAAAGATTTTAAGTTCGGAAATGATTTACCACTTACCAGTACCTGCAATTCTTTCTTGCTCTTATGACCTTGATGCTTCTGCCATAA
>ML777809.1:1470157-1529469 GCA_009831015.1 Picea engelmannii
GGTCTGGCACACCGATTTGACGATAACTTTTATTTTTAAATATATAGATTAATATGAGTTTTTAGATACAAATTGAAAAAAAAAACATAGTGAAAAAAGAGAGAGAACAAAACATATTTGTTTATAAATTAAAACACTATTCATTATATCATTTTTTTAGCAGAATTTAGAGGGCAAATTTGTGGAAGAGAGATTTACCACAAAATACTTTGGAGTGGTTGGATTTTTTTGAAGAGCCAAATTTGGAAGGGATCCGTAGGGCACATACAAATCTGCAGAGAATAAATTTCAGGTATGTGATTTCAGTCTACTGATCATTTCAATCTTTCCCTATTTGATTCAAACTATTTTCAATGCATGTTAAAAAAAAAAAAAGGGTTTCATAGTTACCTTTGGTATTAGAAGTCGTAGCTTTCTTGTTGTTTTATTTTGTTCCCCTCATTTTTTAAGCAACAATTTTTTATAGGTTTTATTTAGTTGCATATGGGGCGTCATTACATTAGATCCCAAACCATGTCAACCCTATCGTTGTCGGTGATTTTTTCAAAAAACAAGTGTGGCACATGGTGTGCATTGTACATGAAAATGGCCCCGAGGTGCACTATACATAAGTAGAGAATTGATGCTCACTATATAGAAAAGCAAATTGGATCGCATATGTCTATGAAAAACATCGTTTTGTCGAAAAAAAAAATAGTATTGATTTTCATGTCATATATGTATGGGTTAGCAATGTTCAATGACAAATAGTACGTACTGGTGCGCATATATGTTTGGCGCCCTAGTGTGCATATATGTTTCAAGTCATTATGCATTCTATTTAATAATTAACGAGCACCGAAATACTAGATTGTACAAAAATTTCATAATTTCCCAAGAAGAGAGGGAGGAAAGTTATTTAAGTTTTATTAAAAATTTAATATCTTTGAAGTATTTGTAAGTTTAAATTAATGATGTGTATTGGTTAATGTGTGTCATGCAAAGAAAAAAATTGAAGAAACTCAATAAGATTGTTCGCAGACTGAGTGCAAAAGAGCGTAAAATCTTTATGGAAATGTTGCAAAGAGAGGAAAAAGGTGGAATTTCTTAACATTAATCGCTAACAAGTTTTAAACATTCGATTTCACATTTTTTTAATGTTATGCAGGGACCGATAGTGAAGGAATGGAATCTTGTCCTAAGAGGCAAAAAATTCTTAAGGATGTAAATAATGATGATGGATTAGTCATCAATTCATCTGGAGTGGTGCTTGAAGTTAATGAGAGGGGGAAATTGTTTTACAAAGCTTTGAGGGATATAGTGGAAAGAACGTATAGATGTAATTTCCACTTACAATACAAAAATCAATCCACTGACTCCAAGAATTAGGTTATATGTACACTACAAGAAGTGTTATGGAGCCATGGTCAATGAGACCCATGAGACTTGCAATAGAAAAAGCTTACAAAAACAAAAAATAATCATATACAATGTATTATTACTAAACATGTTTTTCTATAATATGTTTCAACAATTACCAAATTAATTTATTTTGCTATATTTACTTTCATGTCCATTTAAAAAAAAATTGTGTTTTTTCATTTTTCAGGAATATTTTGAAAATTCCAAGCGACAAATGAGGGGAAAGCCAATACATGCCGGTAGGGATGTCCAAAAAGGTGTACAAGGAGATAGTAAAAGAAATGAACCTAATTTCACCATAGGAGGATGCATCCCAACAACAACGTGCATTAGAGGTATATGATCATTCATTTATTCTTTTATGTACATGGAATTTATTTATCATATTAAATACTAATTTTCAATTGTTTTGTTGTAGAAAAGGAAACAAAATGGAACCCAATTAGCACATAAGACATGACGACAAGGAAGAAAATGGTTGATCACAAAGTTTGTGAGTATTTATGTTTTCGACATTACTTAAGTTTTCATATTTGTTGTGATCTTTATATTTAAAGAATTAATTTACACTCATCCATGGATGTCTTCTAATAGGTGCTAACATACAAAGAAGAACCAACCAAACGATTGATCAACATTGGGTTAAGTGAGGGATGTGAGTATATGTTGAAGTATCAAGGTTTAATTGAACAATTTGTAAGTAACAATGTTGTTTAAATTCCCTTGTTTTATAATTAATGGAACAATAAGAAACCTTTATATTATTTATATCAATTATGTTTTGTCATGACATATTAAACATGCAAAAAACAAAGTATGGAGAGGAGCCAACATAAAATAGTTTTTAACCGGCATGAGGCAGGGCTTCAAAATTATGTGTATGGTTTATGAATCACTCATTGCTATGGTACGTTTTTTTATTTCGCAATCATGTATATTCTACTATATTATAAATGTAGTTTTACTTATTACACTTTATATCTATGTTTGTAGATGGAACATGAAGAGTTGGAACATCAAACACAAGTCGAGGAAGAAAACATCCATTTCAATAACCAAAGTACAATATTACCTACAACTGATCAAGAAATGAGGGATGGACAAAGCTCGAGCAATGACACCAGTTCAAATGATGAATGAAAATCAATATAATTGAATGTATCTGCAAGTTGTATGTTTTGGAATATCGATTTGTAAAAATTAGGGATTTTATGTAGTGGACATAATGTCCCAATTGCATTACAACATGTTACCAATACATGTAACAATTACATATTGGTTCTGTTTTGATTATTGTGGACCTTTACGTTGTCCCATTTTGTATGACCAAGGGTCTCTTATCCATATGTAATAAAATGGGTTTCTTATTTTATTGTATTGTCAAATGTTGTGTTGTTGATTAATTAATATGTGAATGATTTACATCGTTGCAAATAACAAAGGTGTAATCCATTGGATAAGGCATTAATGCAATCATTATATCAAAATGCAATAACAAAAATATACAAAACAATATTATTATAAAAAATATTTGTAAAAAAAAATTGATTAAAATATTAAGAACTCACAAAATGGTGTGTGAAATAATATAGAAATCAGTGCTTTTTAAGGGGATATATGCACCAGTGAGTATTAATCATATTGAAGCACCAGTGCATACTAAATATATTGAAGCACCAATGCATATAACGTGCGATAATATATATCATTTTAGAATTTTACAATGGACATGTGGTAAATGTGCACCGGTTCTTTAAATATAATAACAACATCGATGCTTTAAATAACACAAATGCATCATGGATTTAAAGGAAATAAATGCACCAGTGAACAGGGTAATACATGCACTAACAAGGAAAAATTATACAAGCATCGGGATAAACATAAAGTAAACATCCACTACAACCTCGGCCCGCCCATTTTTTTTTAGTTATATGGAACACGTTAGAAAAACGGGATTGTAGAGCAATAAAATAAAAAAAATGTGGAAATAAACACATAAGATACACAATACAAATGAGACACAGATATACGTGGTTCACACAATGTGGGATACGTCCACCAGAGAAGTTTCCAGGTCCTTCCTTTTTATTATCCAACAAATGAAGGGATACAACCTACAACACATTCGTTGTAACTTCCTCTTCTTTCTCTCACAGTCTCCTCTCTCAGAAATACAATAATCACACTCTTCTCTAGCCGCAATACAATTTCCTCATACATAAAAGAGGGTTTAATTCTAGGGAAAAAATCCCTAACATAACTTCTACCGTCAGATATGTGACCTTATAATGAATGGTTCAGATTGACTAAGAAATTACAATATTTGAATTGCGTTAATTTATTTTTTATGTATCCTACAATTTCTTTGACCTGCATATGAATTAGGAAGATAATAAAGCTCCACAACAAACAAAAAATCCATTAAAACCTCTGCTAAAACCTCCACAACCAATAGATCATGTTGTAGCAAAGGTTTTTTTGAAAATTTTGAAAATTTTTGTAACACTAAAAACCTCTGCTATGAGGTGTTCTCCTTGTAGTGTGTGTTTGTTCTTTGCACCAACCATTGAATCACATATGAAGAACATAATTATTCTATTTAGGTTACTACATTATGTAGTTGAGGCCTTGTGACACAATAGTTCATAGTTTATTCCTCAAGTTCCTTCTCATTTTGGTTGGAAAAGGGTGACTATCCAATGGCATTTATGTACATCACAAAAATATCTCTATAAGGTTTCACTTAGGGAAATCCATTGTGATTACTAGTATCAATATATAATACTAAGGTACCCTCTTGATTTGAGCTTCGTGCTAAAACATATTCCTTTAGATCTTATAGCTTTCCTCATTTCCATTGAGAAATTTTCATAATGCATCATGAATCACTACTACAATACAGGGTTGTGGCATCACTTTTAGTGTTACATCCAAGTATAACGATTTTGAGAAATAAATTAAGTTTCTACGATGTAAAACATGATGCACACGGGGCATCATTATTTGCATCAAGTTTGTGTCACAACGTCCATTTCTTACATCATTTTTTTGACTTGAGCTCCTTGAGGTACCCTCTTCGCAATGAATTTACCATGCACGAAGGGCCCTGCATCACAGTTGCATCGATTCCTTTTGGAAAATAACTTTGCAAAGTCTTTTTTGTGTCAGCTTTGCATCAAAGATGTGTTTTTTTTCATCGATTTAGAGTTGTTATGAGTCACAATAGCGTCATTATGAATCTTATTAGCATTGTTTTGGTGATGTAGTTTAGTTAATTAGCATCGTAGTAGCATTGAAATACAAAAACATTGCATCATCTTTGTGTCTTCTGAGCATCATATTACTTCATTTATGCATCATTTTAGCACCAATTTTGTGACATTTGTATCTATATGGTGCATTTATTGCATCATATTGGAGTCATTTTGCATCAAATTAGTGTCTCAAATGTTCCAAAATTACATCCTATTGCATCACAAATGTGTTGTGTTCAACCAAATTGTGTCAAACTTATGTCATATTAGCTTTGCAATTATATCATTTTATTATCAAAATTGTGATTTATACTCCAAAACACTGACAGTACTATTATGATGAAGTGTCAAAATCTTCATTTTCAATTATTATAATTATCAATTTAGTTATTTTTTTTCCAAAGAAAAAATTCCTGTAATTTTATTACCAAGAAAGAAACAAAAATACAACTGCATATGCATGTCGCATTCATGAGGCTTAAGCCCATAAAAAATACTTGTAGAGAAAGAGTGATGTTGAAAGTTCAAAAAGGAAACTTATAAATAGCATCTCCACTATAAGCCAGAAGGATTTACAGATAAAAGCTTGAAAAAACTATGAAGTACACATAGTTTTGAAACAGGTCAAAAAGAGAGTTGAATTGAAGTTTTCTGTTTAGGAGAGCATACAAAAATATGAAAAAGATTATCCATTTATGTGTCTGTTATCTTGATTTAGAGCCAGGGTGCGTGAAGAAATTCACGACCGAGATCTGAGCCTTTTTCCCAGATTTTCCAGGTTCCCCGAGCCAAAACCACTCTAGCTTTTGAGCGTCAGTTTGCATCCTAGTTCTACTACATGTAGACATGGGAAAAGTCAATGTGAGATTTGTAGAGTGAATTTCCTAGATAACAAATTTATAATGAGAAAGGAGTCCCCAAAAATATGAGTTGATTGATGCATTTTTCAATTGCTAGCATTAATGTGAGATTAAGGGCCATCATTTCACTGAAGTTGTTTGTGGTTGGTCCTGATGTTTTGTGTTAAAACGCTATAGCCTAGATTGGGGATATAGCTACCTGATGGATTGGGGGAACAAATCAATTGATCCTCTTGATCTGATAAACTGACATATGAGTTTTGAAGAGCTGCAATGTAATCGTCCCAACTTTGTATTAGTTCCTCCCTCAAACCAACTTCTTGCCAAGACATCCAACGACCCAGCCAAATCTGATTTAGATAGAAGAATCCTTGGTTATTTAGAGAGTGGGTTGCATGTTCTGACATGAGATGGTTGTTTCCACATCCAATCTAGGGATCCCTTCCTAAGAGGATGTTTCATCCATTTCCAACTTTCCAAAGGAGTTTTTTTCCTATTAGAGGAAAAGACTATAGCACAACTTTTCAATCCATGGATCCATTTTGAAGTCTCTTGGAAGGGTTTTGAATCCATTCTATCAAAGATTCATCAGGGAAGTAGTTGGCTTGAAGGACCCTTGTCTAGAGCCCTGAGCCTTGGATAAGGCTCCATACATTTTTTGTTGCTAATGCTTTGGAAAAAAGGTGAAGATTTTTCAAGCCCTAGCCCCCGAGATCTTTCAGTGTGGCTAATTTTTTCTAGGAAGCCAAGACTAAAGACTTTTTATATTTGGCCCCTAACCAAAGGAATTGAAGGGAGAGCTAGAGAATTTTGTTGAGGATTCCTTTGGGAACCTAGGTTAGAGTGATCTAGTATACAAGGATGGATTCTAGGACTGATTTGAGAAGAACCTGCATGCCAACTCAAAAAAACCATCTATTGCACCAAGTGTTATTTTTTTTTCAATCTTTGCTACGAGTCGGAGCTAATATTTTTTGACTTAGCCATTTGGATTTAAAAGGAATCCTAGATACTTAAATCCAACATCATAATCAAGGGATGGAAATACAAACAATTATTATTATTATCAATTTAGTAATTGCTATTATTATTATTATTATTATTATGTTTATTATTTTTAAATAAAATTGGGAGAAAATTTTATTCAAAAAAGTCTATGAAAAATCCACAGATAGAGTCTTTACAGAGTCCCAATATTTTCAGTGTAATATCAGAAGTAGGTTGCAACCTGACACCATTTACAAGAGGACTAGCCAAATTTCCATACACTAAATAATGACTATTGAGAAGCCTGTAAAAGATCCCTTGTATCAAAATGCTAAAAAAAAACATAAAACTTAAACATTGGCACGAGCATGTTCTTCATGTTCCCCTTCTGAAGAGTCTGGGGGGGAATTCAAGTCAGGTACCTGTCTAGGCGGGTCCGAAGAAGACACAACATCAGATATGAGCGAGCTTGGAGAAGACAAAGCTGGAGAAACTGGTATGGAATGTAGATCGACAAATTCAGAGCGAATTGCCTCAACCTCATATCAGAGTTGCTAATACCCCTACCTCTGTTCAACAAGAAAATCCATCATGGTTTTCCATTGGGAGGAGGAATGGTTAATTCTAATGTGAAGAGTGTTTACTAAGTTCACTGAGGCCTCTTGTTCTTCTTCTTGAAGATCCCTTCTCCAATGCGCCACCCTTGAACGTCAATTTTCCATAGCACCAAATTTCTATTCCACACCCTATGTTTTTGCAGAGAGTTCTACCCAAGAATTTCCTGGAGGAGCGAGAGACTCACACAATTCAAGTAAATTGATATAGATTCAGAACATGCCACCCAAATTCATACTTATTTCCTCTTGCATTTATGCCTCTAAATCTCCTCGACTATGTGTGAAGGGCTCAACCTTTGGTGATGATGGAACTCCAACTTCCCAACTTCCTTGTGAACCTGAATTTCATGCATGTGATAGGACTGGTACGAAAAATTATCATTGCGAGATATGGATGGTGTAATTCTAGATTGTGTTGACGCCAAATGAGGGAGGCATTGTATAATTTCCATGTGGGAGATAATAGAGCATGACTATAAACAAGACTAGGAGAGGGAGGGAAAAAAGAGCGCATGTGGGAAATGAAGTCAAGGGTCGAAAGGACCGAGTGATGTTTGTACTAGGTGGATGGACCACCTGTCGACCACCTGAAGAACGATGTGCATGAATATGAGGTACCATGTTTCGTTCCCATCCAAGTGATGTATCTGGAGGCTGGATGAGGATGAGTTGGAGGTCGACTTGAGAAGGGAGATGTGTTGTCCATTGGGTCCCACCATTCATAATAATATTTTTTGCATTCAAAGACATGTCCAAGCTTATAGAATGTAGTGTTTAACAACCTGTCCATTAATTTTAAGTGTTCTTGGAGGCTCCTGCGTGGAAAATTAGTTTGGAAGTCATCTTTGGAGTTAATGATCTGGAGTACATGGTAATAGTGGGGAGACTTGAAAGCTTCAAATTATGTGAGGGCTCTTACAATGATGTTTTTAAGCTTCATGTCATGTGGAGGAGATATTTTCCTGACCTGGTTTATGATAACCCAATAATCCCCTAGAATATAAATATCATCTATTCCTTGGTTCTTATCCAAACTTGGACCTTTGAAGATGGAACAAGCCTCTACTTGATTATTGGTTTCCACACCAAGACTCAAAGAAAAGGATAAGCTTATTTGTCCTCTTGGGGAATAGATAACCCCACCCACACCTGCCACCCCTGGGTTACCTTTCGAGGCTCTGTTAAAATAGAGTATGTGCCATATCTTCAGAGAGAGACATATCTTCCAAGGACAACTGGGCCATCTTTGGGGGCTTCCTTGGAGTGAATATACTCCAAGAAATGAGAAACGATTGAGCCATTTGTCTTCAATTAGAGTTAAATTTTGTTGTGAAACTGGTTTCCGATCCTTCTATTGAAACAAATAAAGCATTAAACCCATACACTTACTTGCAATTGATTCTGGAGAAGATTTGAATCTTGAAAAAATGGCTCTTTTCGATGCAACCAAACCTTTCAAGTTACAAATTTAGGGACAACCACTAGTAGATCTTTTAGCAATGACTTATTGGCTAGAGACCCTTGATAGAAAGAGATCCAATTGCTAAAATCCTGGGAAGGGGAGGATAACCAACTGAACAAGAGATATAAATGACGCAAACGCCACCTCTGCCTCGATAGAGTCTCTGCGCGACCTCCCGGTCTTGAGGATCGTTCATTCACTTCCCTGAGCTGAAGCAACTCTTTCGATTCCCTGCTGGAATCTTCTTAAAATCAATCCATAGGTCCTTTGGGAACTCCCCTGTGCGAACAACACTAGGCGCGAGCTCCTATCTCCCCAAGCGACCACAGCGCTATGACCAAGGTCAAAACCCGAAGTCACTTTTCGTAACTCGTGATCTCGCGAGTTCGTAAGTCGAATCTCTCGACTCTTCCTTTCCAATCCTGCGATACCCGAGATCACGAAATGGGTATAGCTCCTCTTTTGTCAATGACTTCCCCACATGTAACCGTAGGCTAGGGCTTAAATATCAGTGCCTCTTGCAACTCGCACCTTCATGAGTTCATGGGTTGAACTATTGTGCCCTCCCGTTGCGATCTCCCGAGATGCGATAGGTTAACGCTGGGTTGACTCCTCCCTTGACGCTTTTTGCTATTCGCAACCTCGTAGGTTGAAGCGTCGAGCCTTCACACTCTTATCCCACGAACCCTCGAGATGCAAGAAATCAATGGAGTGTTGACTCTTTTCTCCAGGCGACACGTGTCCACACAAGCCTCCGCTCTCGGCACTTCACGACTTCTGATGTCGAAAGTGACCCCTCTCAACCTCCGAACCCCCGAATGCGTGATAGGCGATGGGGTTCCTGATCCAATGGTCCTCCCGTTCTCTGGATCCAATGGTTGTCTTTTCTCCTCACGATTTCACAACTTCGCAACTTTGGGCACCCAACTCTTGGGCTCTTACCTTGCGAACCTCCGAGTTCGCGAGATCCCTTGATCTCTACCACCTGTCCTCCTCAGATGGACGGTCCCAATCTTCTCGCGACTTCGCAACTCATGAAGTCAAGGACTTCCTTCTCTGACTTTCAGTGTCTGAATCCTTGATAGAGAGGATCTCGTGACACACGTCCTCTCTCAGACAAATGACTCAGATTCCTCGGTACTTCGCTACTCGCGAAGTCAAGATGCTCACCTTTGTGAGTCTCGGTGCCTGAATCTCCGAAATGGATGAGTCTGCGACACGCGTCCTCCTGCAGATGGATGGCTCATATCTATTTCACCTTGTCACGATTTCTGAGGTCGAGTGCTCGGAATCTCGTCCTCCAGATCCCCAAACTCTCGAGCGTCGATATCCTGATACGAACTCCTTCTCGGGACTTTCGCTTCTGCTACTCTTCATGTGAGGTTTAAACCTCATGCAACTCTCGACAGATCCAACAGCTGTCGGTTGTTTAGACCAAGATCTGACGGCTCAGACCTGTCTTCCCCTACGCCTTTCCTATGCTGCCTCCTGGACACGAATCCACGGTCCAGATTCTCTCAGTTGATCTGATGGTAGTTGTTGCTACTCCCGAGCTTTGGCACTTTCTTCCGAGACTTGGAAGAATTTCAAATTCTCAAAGGCCTCGACCTTTGTTCATCTTCCCTGCGAGCTCTTCACCTTGAGTCTCGCCTGCATTCTCAAAGATGCTACTCCTCCTAAGCTTTAGAGACTCTGAACTCTCCCGAAGAGTCCTTTCACTTCTGCACTCCTTGCAGCTATGACTTCGTGCGCCAAAATCACTACTCCTCCTGAGATTATCCTTCAAATCCTCAAGGGATTCTGCGACTTCTGCGCCTCTGTAGAGTCTTTGCACACAATGTGCTACTCCTTCTAAGATTTCATGCTCCTTAGGCCTTAAGGAAATAAATCCTTCTTCCTTTCTCCTGCAGATGGAGAATTTGGATGCCGTCCTGGCTATCTCCTTCTCAAGCAGCCTCTTGCTGAGTGTTTCAGGGTGTTCAGCAACCCTGTGAAGATCCCTCAATGGATTCTTCCTTCAACTATAGAACTCAAAGAGTTCTCTTCTTGTGCCTGTCTGCACACTAACTCAATGCCCTCCTAGTAGAGTTATACAGAACTCCTCAGAGCTTCTGTCTTCTCCTGTGCACCCTATGCACCTGCTCAATGCCCTCCTGACAGAGCTCTCAGAATCCTTAGTGATTCTGGTTCTCCTTGAACTCATAGCAGAGTTATTATGTGCACTCCTTGCACTAGCTCAATGCCCACCTGGAAGAGATTTACAGAACTCCTCAGAGATTTTGTCTACAACTATGTCTCGCTACACAACCTTGCCTCCTAAGGTGTTCAACAACCTCCAAGGTCTTTTTCTGAGTTGATGATTTCAGTTGTTGTGCCCACTTGGCACATATTTGTCTGAATCCGCAGAATTCAGAAGTGCTTATGTGCACTGGTATTCAAAGACCATAGTACTCTGTCACACCCTCTTGGCATGAAACCACAAAGAACCTCTCAAGCCTGAAATCAAAACAACTCCCTCCAAATGTCTAGCATACATCTACAACATAAATTGAACACACACAAACATTCATTCAACACAGGAAATATGCAGGAAAAACTATTGTTTGTATTAAATGGCAAATGCCTATTTTTACAAGGTGTTCCTAAGCTCAAACTTTAACAAGGTCTCGACTCCTTCTCTTCTGATCTCTCGACTTACTCTAACTTCCTCCTTATTACAAAATGAGATCGAAATTGACCTTTTACAAGAGGGGGCTCTTCGAGCTCTTCCCTCCAATCTACGTACCCTATTCAATAACATTGAATGGGTTGTCTAGTCTGCAAATCGGATCTAGATCTCAGCCTTACAAACATTAAAGGCCTACCTAATCTAATGCATGTGCAAAGTCACGACCTCACAGCTCAACAACCTAAACATTAAATTACATTCAAATTCAAAATGGAAGATGAGGGCTGCGCCTCTCTTCAGCTTTAAATGCATGCGTTGATGTGGTTGGCTGGCTGGCTGGATGACGTGGAGAGATGCTCCTACATCATACTCCTCAGCTGCAAAATTCATGAGCTCCTGCTCATGAGCTTCCCCTCTCAACTTTGGAAATCCTCCTGGATCCCAAACAAATTTCTGGAGCTGTTCATCTGCTCCATCTCCCTGTTGCTGCTGCTGCTGCTTCTTCTCTGCTCAGCTTCTCCTCGCTGGAAGTCTCTGCTGACCTGATCATCATCTCTCTGATCTCCTCGATCACTTCATCCAGCTACTCCAGTGGCTGGCTCTATTCTTGCAGTATCCTCGGCTGTAAAAATTTTCTGCAATTGGGTAGATCACCATGATCTCCCATGCCATCTTCTTCATCTTCTTCTGTGGCACTAAGTGTCCACTCTGCTATAGAATTCAGCTCTGTAGTCTCCCCTTGACTGACCTGTTGTTCAGTGACCTTCTATGACAGCTCAACTTCTGCTAGTTCTCTTGCTAGCTCTGGGTTGTTCAACCAATCCTCTGGCATCTCCAGCTCCATCTCCCATGGAGTGATCAATCCGCCTGCCTGCTTTTTTTCTTCTTCTGCTGCTAGCTTCAGTGTTGTAGCTTCCTCCTTTTCAGCTTCATGGCTGAAAGTATCGAGCCATTCCTCAGAATGCTCATTCTTTTCTTCTTCTTCTACTTGGGTAGTCTCAAATACCTGCTCCAATTCTTCATTGACAGTCTCAGCTGGCTTTTCTACTTCTGTTGTTGTTGCATCTGCAACACAGATTTCTACCTCCTCTTGGGAAAATGGTAGGAATATCTGAATTCCCCGAATCATTATAAGGCTCCTCTGATCCTCCTCTTCTGTCAGCTCCTCAGGTTGATCTAAACTCACCTCTGAGTTTATGAGACCCTCAAATAGTCTCATCTGCTCATCCCTACCCACCTGGTAAATTGGGATTTTCCTGCTGCCCTCTTGGCAGTCTATGGAATCAACTGATCCCATATTTGTTCCCTTGCCCACTTGGCAAATTGGAAACTCTCGACTGCCCTCCTGGAAGTCTATGAGATCCTGCAGCGATCTCAATACATTGCCCACCTGGCAATGTGAAATTTCCTGGCTGTCCTCATGACAGTCTGTGAGATCCTCAGCTGATCTCAACTCTTTGCCCACCTGGAAATTGGGAATTTCCTCTCTGCCCTCCTGGTAGTGCTTGAGATCTTTAGCTGATCCCAATTCTTCCTCAGCATCACTGAGATTTCTCCCAGTCTTTGTTTCACATATATGAACCCTTTTCTCTAGTTTGTTGAGGTTTTCAGCAGGCCTCAACCACCATCTCAGTAGCTTACACTGTCTTTTGACCATCAACTCTGGGCTTTTCTTTCCAGCATATCTTTGGCCTTCAGTAGCCATATCGTTGTCCCGGTCTACTCTCCTGGAAAACCTGCTACTGTCACTCTGCACCCCTGAGTGTTTCAACTTCATCCACAGTCTTCCTGACTATCTTCTTTTCCTCTTCGCTTCACCTGAAATCTATAGATGAAGTCCCGCTCTGATACCAAACTTGACGCAGACGCCACCTTTGCCTCAACAAAGTCTCTGCGTGACCTCCCGGTCTTAAGGATCGTTCATTCACTTCCCTGAGCCTAAGCGGCTCTTTCGATTCCCTGCTGGAATCTTCTTCAAATCGATCCACAGGTCCTTCGGGAACTCCCCCGTGCGAACAACACTAGGCGCGAGCTCCTATCTCCCCAAGTGACCATAGCGCTATGACCAAGGACCAAACCTAAAGTCACTTGTCGTAACTCGCGATCTCGTGAGTTCGTAAGTCAAAGCTCCTGACTCTTCCTTTCCAATCCTGCGATACCTGATATCACAAAATGGGTATAGCTCCTCTTTTGTCAGTGCCTTCCCCACATGTAACCGTAGGCTAGGGCTTAAATATCAACGCCTCTCGCAACTCGCACCTTCATGAGTTTGTGGTTTAAACTATCTTTCCCTCCCGTTGCGATCTCCCGAGATGCGATAGGTCAACGCCTTGGGTTGAATCCTCCCTTGACGATTTTCTCTATTCGCAACCTCCCAGGTTGAAGCATCGAGCCTTCACACTCTTATCCCGCGAATCCCCAAGATGCGAGAAATCAACGGAGTGTTGACTCCTTTCTCTAGGTGACACGTGTCCACACGAGCCTCCGCTCTCAGCACTTCACGACTTCTGATATCGAAAGTGACCCCTCTCAACCTCCGAACCCCCGAATGCCTCATAGGCGATGGGGTTCCTGATCCAACGGTCCTCCTGTTCTCCGGATCTAATGGCTGTCTTCGCTCCTCATGATTTTGCAATTTCGCAACTTAGTGTGCCCAACTCTTGGGCTCTTACCTTGCGAACCTCCGAGTTCATGAGATCCCTTGATCTCTACCACCTGTCCTCCTCAGATGGATGGTCCTGATCTTCTCGCGAATTCGCAACTCGCGAAGTCAAGGACTTCCTTCTCTGACTTTCGATGTCTGAATCCCCGATAGAGAGGATCTTGCGACACGCGTCCGCTCTCAGACGAACGACTCAGATTCCTTGGGACTTCGCTACTCGCAAAGTCAAGATGCTCACCTCTGTGAGTACTGGTGCCCGAATCTCCGAAATGGATGATTCCACGACATGCGTCCACCCGCAGACGGACGGCTTAGATCTATTTCGCCTTGTCGTGATTTCTGAGGTCGAGTGCCCAGAATCTCGTCCTCCGGATCCTCGAACTCTCCAGCGCCAATATCCCGATACTAACTCCTTCTTGGGACTTTCGCTTCTCCTGCTCTTCATGTGAGGTTTAAACCTCGTGCAACTCTCGACAGATCCAACGACTGTCAGCTGTTTAGACCAAGATATGATGGCTCAGACCTGTCTTCCCCTGCGCCTTTCCCATGCTACCTCCTGGACACGAATCCATGGTCCAGGTTCTCTCGGATGATCCGACGGTAGATGTTTCTCCTCCCGAGATTTAGCGCTTTCTTCCCAGACTTGGAAGAATTTCAAATTCTCAAAGGCCTCGACCTTTGTTCATCTTCCCTGCGAGCTCTTCACCTTGAGTCTTGCCCGTGTTCTCAAAGATGCTACTCCTCCTGAGATTTAGAGACTCTGAACTCTCCCAAAGAGTCATTTCACTTCTACACTCCTTGCAGCTATGAATTCATGCGCCAAAAGCACTACTCCTCTTGAGCTTATCCTTCAAATCCTCAAGGGATTATGTGAATTCTGTGCCTCTACAGAGTCTTTGCACACAAAGTGCTACTCCTTCCGAGATTTCTTGCTCCTCAGAACTTAAGGAAATAAATCCTTCTTCCTTTCTCCTGCAGATGGAGGATTTGGATGCCCTCCTGGCTATATCCTGCTCAAGCAACCTCTTGCTAAGTGTTTCAGGGTGTTTAACAACCCTGCGAAGATCCCTCAATGGATTCTTCCTTCAACTATAGAACTCAAAGAGTTCTCTTCTTATGCCTGTCTACACACTGACTCAATGCCTTCCTGGCAGAGTTGTACAGAACTCCTCAGAGCTTTTGTCTTCTCCTGTGCACCTTCTCAATGCCCTCCTGGCAGAGCTCTCAGAATCCTTAGTGATTCTGGTTCTCCTTGAACTCACAACAGAGTTCTTCTGTGCACTCCTTGCACTGGCTCAATGCCCACCTGGCAGAGCTTTACAGAACTCCTCAGAGATTCTGTTTGCAACTGTGTCTCGCTACACAACCTTGCCTCCTGAGGTGTTCAACAACCTCCAATGTATTTTTCTGAGTTGATGATTTCAGCTGCTGTGCCCACTTGGCATGTCTTTGTCTGAATCCTTAGAATTCAAAAGTGCTTATGTGCACTGGTATTCAGAGACCGTAGTACTCTGTCATGCCCTCCTGGCATGAAACCACAAAGAACCTCTCAAGCCTGAAATCAAAACAACTCCCTGCAAATGTCTAGCATACATCTACAACATAAATTGAACACACACAGACATTCATTCAACACAGGAAATATGCAGGAAAAACTGTTGTTTGTATTAAATGGAAAATGCCTGTTTTTACAAGGTGTTCATGAGCTCAGACTTTAACAAGGTCTCAACTCCTTCTCTTCTTCTCTCTCGACTTACTCTAACTTCCTCCCTATTACAAAATGAGATCAAAATTGATCTTTTACAAGAGGGGGCTCTTCGAGCTCTTCCCTCCAATCTACCTACCCTATTCAATAGCATTGAATGGGTTGTCTAGTCCGCAAATTGGATCTAGANACTTACTCTAACTTCCTCCCTATTACAAAATGAGATCAAAATTGATCTTTTACAAGAGGGGGCTCTTCGAGCTCTTCCCTCCAATCTACCTACCCTATTCAATAGCATTGAATGGGTTGTCTAGTCCGCAAATTGGATCTAGATCTCAGCCTTACAAACATTAAAGTCCTACCTACTCTAATTCCTGTGCAAAGGCACGACCTCACGGCTCAACAGCCTAAACATTAAATTACATTCAAATTCAAAATGGAAGACGAGGGCTACGCCTCTCTTCAGCTTTGAATACACGCGCTGACATGGCTGGCTGGCTGGATGGATGACGTGGAGAGATGCTCCTGCATCAATAAACCAGATGGTACCAAATTCCAAACATATTTCGCAAAGGGGCATCCCAAGAAAAGATGGAAAATATATTATGCAACCTGGTTGCAAAGAGAACATCTATAAGGGCCATTAAATCCTCATTTTTGTATTTTTTCTCCTTTAAGAATTTTCTCATGCGTTAATGTCCAAAAATAAATATTAACCTTGGGGAGACTGTCTGGAGCCCATATTATGTTCCAAACCTTAGATTTAGGGGGAAGAGTTGATTGGACTAGAAGGGCTTCATATCCGGTGCAGACCGAGTAGGAACCGGTTCCCCACCCTCTGGATATGAATACAAGTGGTAAGGGGCACAACCTTGCAAGGAATAATAGAGGATATGAAAGAGGGGAAGAAGTTGTGGAGGAGGGTTCAATATAATCCAACCAACCCAAGAACCAAAAGGTTACGATCATGAGAGACAAAAAAGCGTGTTTATTCCCTGTTCAGAGCACCAAAGAAGAAGAGGTTGTAGTTCCATGTTTTATTGAAGGGGTGGGTTTCCCATTATACCATCTTCCCAAATGGAGATCTATTTACCATTGCCATGAATCCATGTGTCTTTACTCTGAAAAAACAGGAGGGATACCTTAAATAACTTCTAGATTGGAGATCCAGGTTGGGCGGGCGGGGTAGTGTCCAAATAGTGAAGCCAATCCCCTTCCAAATATTTGTGCACTAGAACCTTTTTCCACCATTCATGCTTACCTATAACTAGAAGCCATAATATTTTAGCCCCTAAAGCCATATTTGAGAGGGTTGGATCTAGTATTCCCAAGCTTCCATGAATTTTTGGTGCTCTCACTATATTTCGGTTTATTCGATGCATTCTTTTATTATTGGACTTTCCTCCCTGCCATAGGAATTTCCTTGTTTCTTGTGTTATAGAAGACTTCACACTTGTTGGGGCTAGAAGAGAGGAGAATTGGAAGATAGGGAGAGATGATAGAATCGCCTTGATTAGAACTACCCTTCTTGCCAGATTTAGCCATTGAGAACCCCAAAGGGTAAATTTGGATTTCATTTTGTCTATTAGAGGTGCCCAAGTCGAACGAGATATATTTTGTAGACATATGGGGATGCCCAAATACTTAAAATAGGACCATTTCTCTTGTAATGGAAATTGAAGGATGTTAGCAATGTTTTAGGCCACTCTGGAGTTGGTGTTCCACACATAAATGTGATTTTTTTGTCTATTTATCTTTCCCCCATAGGATTTCGTAAAATCATCATGGACTGTCTTAAATATTCTCTCAGTAATTGAGGACACCCCGCCTAATAACAAGGTATCATCCTCAAATTGAGAGTGGTTAACTCGTTTTTCCCGACTGGTTATTTTGATACCCAAAATACTTTTGTCGTGTCTCGCCTGCTCCAACATTATGCTCAAGGTTTATGCCATCAAGATGTATAGAATGGGAAACAATGGAAAACCTTGTCAAATCCCTCTTGAGATTTTGAATAAATCAGTCAACTAACCATTGATCATTGGGGCTATCCATGGTGAAATAATACATGAGGATACCCAGGCCAAAAGGTTTTCTCCAAAAACAAACATGGATTGTACTGCAAAAACGAAATTGTGCATTACCCTGCCAAATGCATTCACCATATCTAGTTTAATAACCATCCCTCTTTCCCTCCCCCCCTGCTTGAATGAATAACTTCTTGAACTATCAAGATATTATCCATCATTTTCCTTTTCTCCACAAATCTCCCTTGGTTTGGTGAAATGAGGGTAGGAAGCAAGGATTTTAAATGGTTTTCTATGATTTTAGATATGATCTTGTATGAGAGACATTAGATAGGGAAATTGGGAGAAAAAATTTAAAGGAAGAGGGATTTGTTTCATTGGGTATAAGAGCCAAGAAGGATGAGTTTGTACTGCCTCCCATTCTTGTCGATGTTTTCACATACTGAATCATACGCACCAGGTCATTCTTTATGATTTGTCGACTTAATAGGTAGAAATGGATTGAAAAACCATCTGGTCCTGGAGCTTTGTCCGGGTTCATTTGATGAAGAACCTCTAAAATTTCTTTTTTTGTAACTTTTCTTGTTAGCTTGATATTGTCTTCAGCGTTGATAATCCTAGGGATACAATTTAGGAAATTTTCTTGAGCTTCAATATCCCCCTGTCCATATTCTATACAGAGGTTCTCATAGTGATTTTCAGCTTCATGCCAAACCTAGCCCTAGCCTGAGATAAAATAATTATCCTCTCCCCCAATCTCTATAATCTTGTTTCCCCATACCTGTGCTTTGGCTTGACGGTGGAATAATTTGGTATTTTTGTCCCCCGCTTAAAGCCAAAGGCTTCGAGACTTTAATTTCCAATCTTCTTCCTCAACCTTCAAAGCCTTTTGGTGTTTTTGGAAAGCACGTTTCTCTTCAATGATACAAGATCAACCTCCAGTTTGACCCTAATCTTCTCATTTTCATAGTCAAATCTTGGATGTATTTTCTCTCTTGAGTGGCTTTGATTTTAACCCATTCTCTAATATCCCTCTTGGTTGACTTTAAATTTTGTTCCCAAATAAAGAAAGGGGAACCCTGGATCTGTGGCCTCCAATATTTTGCAATCACCCCAAGGAAGGAAGGATCATCTTCTTAGCGAGGATTAAAGCAAAAGGGGATGAGACCCAAGGGAATTGGAGGAGAGAGTTATAAGGTGATCGGGCGGTGGTCAAAACTCAACCAAGGGGGGTTTTGGAAGTGAGGACAAATGCTTCCTCCATGATACTATTGATGATAAGAAATCGGTCTAGCCTGGCTGCTATGTGACCTGGGCCTTGCCTCTTATTGGACCAGTTGTAGCAACTAGAAATAGGATAGATATACATTAAGTAAAAAATGGCTAGGAGATCTTCCATATTTTCCCTGGTAGCCTCTCTAACAATAGAGACTCACTATTTCTCAAAATCTTGCAAAGTGGTATTGAAATCCTCAACAAAGATTAACAAGGCTGACCTTATTCTATTTTGGAGAGAAAGCATAGAATTCCAACACAAAGATTTATATTTTTTAATAGAGGGCATGTAAATATTTAAAATGGAGAAAAGCTTACCCAAAGGGAGATGTAGAAGCGAGACCAATAACCAATTAGACTCACATTCCCAATATTCTAATTGAAACAAAAGGGGATTCCAAAGTATTCATAGCCTCTAGAGGCCCCTCTTGAGATGACATCCTTACCATGACTTGAATGCCAGAAGAAAGAATTAGCTTTAAGGAAATACACATCCTTCATTTTCATTTCTTGGAGAAGGAGGACTTGTGGCTTTTCAGAGCGAAGGATATTTTTCACCATTTCCTTTTTAACTTCACTTCTTAGTCCTCTACAATTCCAGGAAACAACCGTAAACATTTAGAATACTTTTTGGGGTTTCCTGCTTTAGGGGGAACCGATCCACCCTGATTCCTTGCGGGTCTGGGTTCTTTTTTAGTATGTCCATCCAAAGTATTTTGTTTTCGCATATCAATTTCCTTACGCATTGTTGCTTCCCGACGCTGGTTGTTCAACTTCCTCCATGGTTTTTTGGTGGAATTAATATTTACAGTACTAGAGTCTGTTTCCTCTTCCGAGCTTTCATAAATTTCTCCCTCCTCTTGAGGTGGCTGAGGAGTATCTTACCAAGTGATTGGAGGAACCAGAGTGTCTCCCCCTGTACCTAAGAACTCAAGTAGAATAGGTGGGATCTCTTGATCTGGTTCTTCTTCAACCCCAAAGTGAATTTCATATTGGTTTTTGGTTGGTATTGAATGCTTATTGGTGCCTACTGAGGAGGTGGTCAGAGCTTCCTAATATTTTGGATTGGAGGGAGCTCCCTCTAGAGGAGGAGATTTTTAGGATGCATGGATCAACTTGGGCTTTTGCTTCTTTGTTTTGGGTTACTACCATTTCTTTTGTGTCTCTTCTGGTGGTGGATCGTGAGGATATTTTGGGAATCTCTTAGCAAAGTGGTCATATTCATGACAAAGATTACAATTGAAAGGAAGTTGTTCATAATCTACTTCCTGAAGATAGGTCCAATTGTCTAGCTTGAGCTTGATGGATTTTGGTAGAACTTTTTCCAAATCTACCTCTACGCAAATCCTGACACAAGCTTGTAAACCCTCTTTGGGCTCTGCTTTGTCAATATACCATCCTAAAGAGTTCCCTATGGCCATGAGGGTCTACTCATTCCAACAATGGAGAGGAAAAAATGGAAGGAGAACCCAGACATGGATAGTGGATGGGATGTCGTTCTCCGAGTTGAAATTTGGAGTCCAATGATTCAGATAAATCCCTCAATACCCCATGAAGTAGGGGCCACTTCTGAAGATAAGATCTTGATCCTCCTTTTCTTCAAAGAGGAAGGAAAATAAACCCCGACCGTAAAGTGAATGAGACATTATACCCTTTAAGTGTGGTTTCCAATTCTTTTCAATCCAGAGTTCAACCGATCTCGGTGAGGGCCAGATCCCCATGAACTAGCCAATCAATCCATGCTCTGTGAACTTTAGTGTGAGGGATCTTGATCCAGCTTGCACAGGAACCTTAGGGATTTCTTCCATCTTCTTCACAAAATGCGACTGAGATTGCTTCGACGGGTTGGGGAGGACAACAATGAAGGAGGCGCAGGCAGTAATATCTGCAACAGGGGGAGGAGGCGGCGGCGGGGTGGGGGGTTGAAGAGCCCCCACCAGGGGAAGCCATAGTGGCCGCAAAGAAGGGCTATTTTAGGGTTTCCTCAATATGAGATCACATCACAGAACAATTTTTAAGTTTTCACTTTATTGTTACAAACTTTGCTTGAAATATTTTTATTGTTATTATTATTCGTTTGGTTAGTTTTTCTAATTTGATTATCATTGGTTATTTAGTTATTGTTATTATTATTTTAATTTAAATTATTTATTCTCACTGCTTTTGTAATATTTAAATATCAATAAAATTTATGACTAGTATAAGTTTATTTTACAATGTACTAATCATAAGAACAAAAAAACATGTATATATAAATGCTCTACCCCACTAACATTCAATCAATTTCACACTAGGATGAGAGGAAAAAAAATATGTATCCACTAACATTCAATCAATTTCACACTAGGATGAGAGAAAAAAAACTATGCATCCATAAATGTTGTTATGAAATTTTACACACTAACATACCATCAATTTTATACCATGGAAGCAAAAAACCATGTATATATAAATGCAATGACGGAATTTTAAATTAAATTGTAAAATAACTATGTAATTTTTTCTTTCTGTAAACCAGTGTTACAGTGCCACACACAAGGAAATGTCAACTTTGAACACATATAAGGAAATGGAATGAATCTGAAATAAAGAGTTGGTTGAACTGTTGTTAGCGCCCTCCTCATCTTCTAAACCCTCCTTATCCTCACTTTGTAAAAACATAATAAAATAACATGAGTTCAATACAATTAAAAAATTGTTAACATCTAAAGATGTAATAAAAAAACATATAAGTTAAACAATTGCCGATACCTTGTGATTCCTCCAAGTTACCCTCGTCATCATTCGTCTGGAGGAATATAATATATTTCAATCAATGAATGAAGAATTCCAACTATATATAAGTTAAAAAATAAACACAATTAGTAATCAATTACATTGGACATGGGATGCATATATTTAACCATTCTTTATGTTATCACTCTGTAATTTCTCAGGCCGAGGGAGAAATTGACAGAGGTAACTGTTTCAACCGCTTGGAGTCTTGGATCTAGCCCTCCAAGACTCGGAGAGGGATCTCTCTATTCTCTTTAAATTTGTTTGTATGGGATAGATGTTAGGCTAGCTATGAAAGTATGGGGTTGGGGTTTTTGAAATATTTGGATGAGGGTTTGGTTGACAAGTTGCTCAGATCACCATTGGGCTATGGGGTCTGTTTATAAGGTAAGGATCAGCTCAGATCTAGAGGTAAATGTCTCCGTAGGGTAGGATAGTAACAACTGTTGGATCGTCTTATATTTAGTGCGGATGAATGGGGTGAAAAGGGAGAGATCCACTGAACAAAGGAGCAATTAAGAATTCCTTTGTAAAGCTTTAGATGAATAACATATAGATTATTGAAAAATTGGACAAAGAGTATGCATACATAAATTCTTCTCCATTACTTTCTTTCAATAATAAGAAATGAAAGTGCGTGAATGATTGCAAAAAGATAACTGAAAACAGAAAAGGAACACACCACCAACGCTCCTACACAAGAATCCTGTAAATGCATTTCTCTATTACTAGTTGATCATTCAAAGATTACAGACAAAACCTCCTGGAATAGCAAGGCCCATAGTCCAGCGAAAAGGAATCCAGTTCTTCACAGGTCGAACCCCTCTCATCTTTTTTACATGTGCATATATAAGAAAAAATGCCTCAGCCTTCAAAAGATTCGAGCTCTAATTTCAGTTTCTAATAATAGAAGATTAGTTATATAAAATGACACATGTAAATTGTCTTCGAACTGCTATAGCTAATGAAATTGAAATTCCTTGGAATCTAGAATGTTGAAGCTGCCATTTGTCATGAATGAAATTAAATTGCCCTGGCGATGATCAAGATGCCATTTGTTTTATAAAATCTGGGATAGATATCTTTAGATCACTTCTTCCTCAACTGCTGCCTCAAATTCTGGATCTGCCTCATTTGTTCTGGCGAAATTGGTGTCTTGATTGCCAGCTGCATTCGAAAGGATTTCTCAAAAACAGGGATACTCTGCCGCCTCCTTCCAAGTGTCATGTTTTGTTATTATGGATCTAAGCATAAAATCAGAGGTTTGATCCTCTACCCACTGATATTTCTCCACCAAATTTGGAAATTAAACTCAAATCCTGTCAACAGGTGTTTATTTTATGTCGTGGACATCTGGGTGGTTGATTTCCTTGAAAAATTGGATAAAATATGCTCTATCTCCATGCGCCAGAGGTGTCGTTGATTAAATGGAACTCCCTGTCCACTTGGTTGTCCACCTGTGATAGATCCTTTTTTGTTGTCAATCTGCCACGAGACCTATAGCTTCAACAGTCCTAGAATCCACACCATTCAGTCCAGCCATGGAAACTGTAGAAGCAACCTGATCAGATCCCCCAACAGTTTGGGCCACAGGCGTGCTTGCAGATGCCAATTGAGTTACCACTGACACCTTCGTATCAGAAGGAACTCTTGCTGCATCAAAGGTACGGTTCTCAAATGAGCGCAATAATCGAAGGCCATCAACATTGACTAAGATTTTGATGCCGTTATCACTGGTTGAAAATTGCCAATAATGTCCCTTCCTTGTTGAAGCGAAGACTAGGAGTACTAACTAATCCACCCTCAACATCAACAGTTGTCAGCAGGTTTATGCCATCCGTGTCCCAAAACTTGATCATATATTCATCTCCAGCAGCCAAAAAGTGGTTCTTAGTCGTATCAAACTGCACAACATCCATAGAGCGCTCACAAAATCCTTGATAAGTACGCTTTATAGCACCAAGCAACATTGACTGAGAATTTTCATCTTGCACAACTCCAGATAAATAGCCTTTCTTGCTAGACACCTCTTTCGAAAATCCTTTGCCAACACCCTCGAAAAGGGCTTCAAAATAGGCATTCATGATTTCCTGTGGAGAACCATCTGAAGATTGCATGTAGTTTTGTAACTGTTTAGGAGTATCTCCATTCTTCAAGTGCTCCTTGAAAGCAACAAGAAGCTCATCATGAATGCTCATTGTATTCAATTTACTCAGAACAGTCTCCTCGACATCTTTTTCCATGGGCTTCTCGGCTACCTCATCACCATTTTCAGCTTTAGACTTCTTATCAACTTCAACCTTTTCATTCTTGCCTGAAGACTTCTTTGTTGGCTTAGATATATGTTCTTCCAGGGTGTCTAACATGACCATTTCACTTGTAGTAGAAGTCAATTGCTCTATGATTCGTTGTTGTGCAGCTTCAAGAGAAGTGTTAGTCTCCCATTGCACTTCATCCTCCTCCTCGTTTTCATCAACATGTCTTCCAGGAGGGGAACAGTCTTCGTTAGAACCAGTTTTCTTCTTGGAAACTTTGGACTCAACCTCATGGCCTTTTTTCTTGGATTCTTTCTTGACTTTCTTGTTTTATTCATCAATAGCTTCTCCTGCTTTCAAACGTTCCTTTTTTGCTCTTCTCATGGCCTTCTTATCTTTGCCTCCCTTCTTTTGCTCTAGCAGATTCTTCAAAATAAATGTAGTCAGCTTGTCCCTCATATCAACATCGGAAATATGTCCACATGTAGCACACTTCGGTGAAATCATTTGTGTTTTTGATATAAGGATTTTTGTCTCAGGATTGCCACATCCATAGCATTGCACATACTTCTTAATAAAAATCTCCAACAGAGCCACAAGTTTTGAATTATCATGAGCACCATTGACAAGAGCAATCCCAGTTTTTTCATCAAACTTTGATTGCTCACCCAGTTCACAGTCGAAATATTTTGTTGTATAAGAAGGGGGTCTGGCAAGATCTTTAGCCACATCTACCATATTGACAAGATTTGTCTTTATGCCATTACCTTGTCCCTCAATTTTTGTCATCAGCTTAGGCATCCTATACATGTAAAAAGCATCATCTCTGTTGCCCTCACCAATATTTAGAAGAGCCATCTTTTCTAATTAGTGATCAAATGGAAGCCAAGAGTAAGGATATGGATTTTGAAGAACCGTTTCTATCCAGAGGAAGATGTCAGAGAAGATATCAAAAAGCCACCAAATACCCGTGGAGAGGAGGGACTTTCTCTATGATGTTTAAGCACTCCACCTTGCACGTGGAAAAATGGGTGCATCCAACTGCAAACCCAAATCAACCTTAGCTTCTGAGTTGGCTTTGGATGCATACAACCAAAATTTTATGCCACCAGAAGGAAATTGTTTATTCTTTTTCTTCGATGTAGGACAGTACTCTCAGAGTTGATGCTGCCAATTCAAAATTTGATTGATAAGTGTTCGCAAGCTAGAGCATCTTCTTTATGCCTGAAATGAATATTAGTCAAAATACTGATTTCCTATCATTTATAGGATCCTAACACTTTAGTAACCCTTCCTTGGGGTATACTTTAATTCTTCGTCAATGGGTACATGACTATAGTGATTTAGTTGTATGCAATAAGAGAAAATCATATTTAAATATTTAATAATCACATATATTAATTTAATATATTATAATAATAAATGAGATTATATTGATAACTTACAAAGCACCCTTTAATCACAGACTTCCCAACATGACTTAGAGAATGTGTAACTATTAATTTCTTTGTATCCATTTATGCTTGTACATAAGAAAAGATAAGATTAGTGAAGTTAATAATTTTTTGACAAATGACCAAAAAAATAGATCAATGGAATTACAAGATTACATCAGAGAAAGATAACAAGTTAAAAACATATCAAAATAAATAACTACAAGTGTGTCAAAATCATCAACTAAAAGCATATATCATTTATTACCTTTGTGGTTTTTTGTTGTGGTGTTTGAGGGTCCACTCGTCATGCCTACTTCTCTTCAATGATCCTCTTATTCTCTTTGAA
The DNA here is from genome assembly GCA_009831015.1 of Picea engelmannii. Lineage (NCBI taxonomy): Eukaryota > Viridiplantae > Streptophyta > Pinopsida > Pinales > Pinaceae > Picea > Picea engelmannii. The sequence continues at coordinate 1,495,891 of ML777809.1, forward strand.
ATTGTTTAGGATGTTTTTAATAGAGATTTGTCAATATCAAATGGTCTTTTTCTATAGCCTTTGCCTTTCTTTACAAGTTTTACAATGTTTAGGACTAAATTTTTTCAAAACCACAGAAAATGATGATACATCGGGCAATATAAAGGTGAAGGAATGGAAAAATGAGTGAGTATAATAGAAAACCAACTCAAACATATTTCACTTTATATGGTATCTCCTTCTCTTGATAGCTTTAGAGAATCTATGAAGGGCCCATTTATCACTAAATTGTAAATTTGGGAACCTTCTATGTAGATTTTGTATTGCTTTGTGCTTACTAGTAATACTTGTCTCTATCCATTGTTTGTGGTATTCTTTTGACCACTCCCTCGTGACTATGTAAAAAATTTCATAATGGAAAATTGTACCACTACCAAGTTTTAAAATCTCTCCTTTATTAGTAACTTGTATATCACCATAATTGAATGCATTTTCTATATCTTCTATTAATACAAATCTTCATCTCTTTTCATCCTTATCTTTGCGCTCTGTGCTCAAACATTAATATGCACACCATATAATTAATAAGTGTCATGGAAAATGTAGTACATTGGATTTAATTACTCTCTATATATCTTTGAAAAATGTAGGATAAATTGTACCATGACTAACATGATTAGATCTATTGTGACTAAGACCCTTGGAACTTTCTCCCCACTGAGTAAATGCAAGTAATCCACATCTAGATTCTCTTTTTTTGTTTTGTTTTACTTGTTAGAAAAGTTGTAATTTTTTTATGAAATTTTTCTATAATATAAGATAGACTATAGTAAGTAACGATTAGAATTATAAATGTAACTCTTCGTAAAATAAACACATATTTTTCAATATTATATAACTATCATAAAGTATGTAATTACAACTCACTAGGGTCTTGTTGTTGTTGTCTTCATCAATTGCAATCTTTTTACCTTTTGTTCTCTCATGTTCCTTTATTTCCCTATGTCTAACATCATTGTCTAAGGAATCTGCACGTGAAACCATATGACTTATAGATCTATTACAATGACACACTACTTTTTAAGTACAAAAAATACATGGAATAAAATATATGCATAATTTGACATGAACATTGAAAATATTCACACATACGATCAACATATGTAGAGATGCAAATATTAACCCTCTAACTCAAAGACATATGCAATGACTAACTCTCTAATTCTCTAACCCATTGACCAACAAACATCAAACCACTCTTTTCATTAGATTGGTCATATGAATTGTATTTTAGTATGAGGAATTCATAGTGTGGAGTGTTTACATTGACCGAGGAGGGTTTATATTGGGATACTAATTATGAGTGAGATTCTTTATGAGGGATAGAAAAAATGTGGAAATTGTGTACATTGCAATGCATTTAATATCATGCTAGTGTGTCGTCTTGACTACATATGAAAAACACAACCTAAAATGCATTGGAATTGCTTATCCCTTACATCAGTTGACTACGTGACATAGAATATGCATCCATGTAAGGACCACATGAGGCAAATATTTGGAAGGGGACAATTTAATGTCAGATGTAGTGGGACAAATATTTTTAGGGGGTGACATGTCTCAATGAGTGTGTGGTTACAAGACATGCGTGATTGGGTGGAAATCACATGGATACACAAATATATAATGACAAGAATGAGAGTTTAAGCAATAGGGGTGGTGTTTATAGGTATGTTGACATGATTGTTATAGCTTAAGTTTACACTTGATGATGCTCATTATATTTTTTATGTTCACCAAGTTCCCTAGAAACAAACCAAGCATGTTAGATATGGAAAATAAATAAATCTCAAGTGTTTACAACCAAATAAGATTGACATGAAGGAAATGCTACTACAATCCGATAAATAAATGACATGTCTAATGAAGACATTTTCATTTTTAGGTGATTAGGTAGTGTTGAATGCACGTAAAGGGCACACAAAAGGATTACTTGATGTTGTCAATGATAACAAGATTTCTATGTAATTTGAATTGAGTCTCTCATGCATCCTCAAGGAATTGTAGTGTTCAGGTAGAAACATTGGTTATGTGGGTTGAAGCATCAACTCTTTTGCATTGTTGGTTAGACAGGGAGATATTTACAGACAAATTATTGAAAATATTTTGAGCAAAAATAACTTGGAAAGTGTTGAGTGCAACCTATCATATGAGATTTGTAGGTTTTCTAACAAATTCAATCCAACATGTGGATCTACGCTTGATCAAATGACCTAGCTTGAGCTCTTATCAAATGAACATGCTAAAGTGATAGTTTCAAATGTATGCAAAGAAACCAAGGAAAATCTCATTAAAAATGGCATATCCATGGTAAGGAGAGAGTTTTGGAATGATCTTCAATTGAAGTTTGAATATGAGCTCAAGGAAAACTTGAAGCTCTACTTGCACCAATCCGTTGGATTTAATTACTCTCAAACTTGACACAAAAATACTAGTAAAAGTGTTGGTACTCAAGTCTGGAAACTAGTCAAATTTTTGTTATACAATAGGTATTTTGTTATACATGGATTCTTGTCTTATATAAAGGAAACTTTTTCAAACTTTAACATTTGTTTCATTTAGAACTACACTATGACATATCTAAATTAGGGCTATGAGAAAATTTGATCATATCATGTGAAGTTGGACCTAGGGGCATAGGGAAATAGAACACTAATTTGTTAAATATTTTAGATGAAACATATATTAAGTTTAGATGCTACATCCCTTTATCATAATGGTGACAAAGAACTAAGGACACACTCCCTTTGTTTTTTCTACATATTCCATAATTGTATATAAAAGGGTCATGGTTCTGCCATATTTGAAATTGTCAATTTGGATTCAAATGGTCATTAGACATCCTCATAACAAGAAAACACAAATTCAATTGCCAAATATCATAGGTTAAATTGCGTTATTTTTGTTACATTTATTGTATAGGTTAATGATGTTTCCTCCTCTCATCATTATACTTAACTCGTAAACCCCATCTTTCTGAGAGGCTTTAGATGATTCTTCTTGGTTGCCTTGTGCACAATTTGGATTGCCAGTGTGAACTCAAACTAAATCACCTACAAAAAGTTATATTGTAAACAAAATCTCTCCTTATGTGACCAACCACTTGTATTTTTACCAAAATATTTCTTATATTTTGTTTTCTCCCCTATGTTGACTCATCGTGTATGAGCCAAATGAGTGAACAAAAATGAGAAATCATAAATTATTGAGAGGGAAACAATGTTATGTCCTATTGTCATTATACTTAACTTAGAAACCCCCAAGTTTTCTCCTTGTGCATATGCCAAATGATCCAAGCAAAGGAAAAACCATTTTCCATTGTTGCATCATTCTACTCATCTCAACCATAGTGTTTCAAGTTTCAACATAAGGCCATATATGCCAACTGACTATAATTCAAATGATTCGGGGATTATGTGCATAACTCAACTCCTATCTTTGGTAAATGGGTTTTCTTTCTAAGAGAAGAATAGATGAGCTAGACTTAATATAAGTGTAAGGACATTGCTAATAAGGGTAGAAAATATATCTATACACAATGCTACAAACATGAATTGTTTCATCCATGACATGATCCTTTTAGTCAATGAGAGAATCATCAAGAAAGCCTAATTAAATTTGATTTATCTATAGTGGCAGGAAATTATTTAGTAGAAATTAGGTATGGAACTATAGTAGGACAGGAAGAGAAAAAGAAGAGGGGGATGAGGGATAAGAGAAAGAGAAAAATATAGGGGGAGGAAGGAGAGGGAGAAGAAAAAGAAGAGAAAAGGGGGAGAAAAAGAGGAAGAAGGGAAGAAGGGGGGAAGAAAAAGAGGATTTAGAAGGGAAGAAGGGGAGAATAAAAATAAGAGTATAAGAGGGTAAGATTACGAGGAAGGAGGAGTGGAAGGAAAGGAAGGAGGAGTGGAAGGAAAGGAAGAGGGGGAGGAAGAGATGAAGCGAGGAAGAAGAAGGAGAAGAGGGAGAGGAGGATATGAAGATGGAAGAAGTAGTGGAAGGAGAAGAGGGAGAAAAGGAGAGAGAGAGGAAGAGAGGAAGAGGAAGGAGAGGAGAGGATAGTATAGGAGGAGAGGGAGAGGAAGGAGAAAAGGAGAGAGAGAGGAAGAGAGGAAGAGGAAGGAGAGGAGAGGATAGTATAGGAGGAGAGGGAGAGGAAGGAGAAGAGGAAGGAAAATCCAAATCCCATCTCCAAACCCCAAATCCTATATTCCATCTCCAAAAACCAATTCTCATTTTTTTTTAAATCTATTGATTTAAAAAAAATGGGGGAATTGAAGGGAAAAACCAAATCCCATCTTCAAAACCCAAATATCACCTCAAATATCCAAAACCCAAATCCCATTTTATTTAAATTCTACTAATTAAAAAAAATAGGGGCAAATGACCAAAAATTTGTGAATCCAAGAGATTTGGTGATGACCCCAAAAATATCCCTTTCTTGCTCCAATTGAGTGACCCCCCAAAATCTCTTTGAGATCAATGAAGCCCTACCCTACACCCTAATTAAAAAATGAAATGGGGGGAGCCCCCTTCTAGCTTATATTAGAAATGTATAGAGAGAGTGACACAAATATTGGTTTTGCATTGTTTTTTTTGTATTTTTTTTAGTTTTTCTTTTTGGTAGTGCGCCCTTGCATTGATTTTCATGACATAGAGATAAATCACATCAAATCACGTCATATTTTTCAACACTATGGAAATAAAAGAATTGTATCTATGTCATGTAGTACAAAGCTAAGACAAATAATGTGTTGCCCCCACATTGTTTATTGTTATTACAACATCACTATGACAACATAAAAGTGCTATGGTAGTGTCGAATTTGCCATCAATAACTACACTGCAAAATTAATCAATGTTGTTGTATTTATTATAATCATATTAATTATTAAAAATCAATAATTATAATTATTACAATTTGTATTAAAAAACATTTTTTCCCAAGGAAATCCTCGCGGAAAACCCTTCAACTACATCCCCATGATTCATGGATGGTAAATGGGGTAAAATGTTAGCCTTGATTACAGAGCCTCACCCAGAGAGGATCAAGAGAGTTGAACCCATGACCTCCCTAACTAATCATCGAGGGAGAGATCTCACATCAAATTAAAAATTATTATTATTGTTATCATAATTATAATTAAAAATAATAATTATAATTATAATTACTTTTATAATTATTATAATTATGATATAGAGGTGGTAGGTGTGAGGGGGTTATGGGGGCATCTCATCATTAACTCTAAAGGAAAACAAGAAATAAAATATGTTTTGGGGCTTGGTTCTACAACAAATAATGAAGTTGAGGCATTAGCCTTATACAAATGCATCTTGCTCCTTAAATCCCAGAGGCTTTGAGTGGCGATAATGATGGGATATTTTATGGTCATTCTAAGATAAATTTATAAACAAATTGAGGCCAAACAATTAACTCTTAATCTACTTGGTGGAAAATTAAAGGATGACAGGACCACTAGTTATGAAGTGGTAGCATTTCGTTATTATATTTCTTTGCTCACTTGTGTGAATTGTAATTAGGTGCATAACATTGTACTCTAGTAAGAAATGTGGGTTGATAGTGAGGGATAGACATATTTTATTTTGGTTCTTCCTTGTTTTTGTTCTAGATTCTTTGGCCATGAAGAAAAATGCTTAGTTGTGTCCTCTACAAATTGTGCAAGTTCAAAAAAGGATTGAAGTAGTATGCTTGATATTATAAGCAAAATCCCTCTTAAGAACACTTGACAAATGAAATATCTTCAAAAAGGTATCAATAGGTACTTTGAATATGTCCATTTAGAAATATAATTTGATACTAACATTGTTACGAGGAAACCTTTCTAGGTAAGTTGCCTAGACCACACCCTCAAAACCAGTTCAGGGACTAGTGACAACTCTAAGTGAGTCATCCAATATTAGAATGGGGTAAATGATATTTCATTCGAAAGGAATTGAGGTAAGATATAGCCTATAAAATCTAAATTTATATTCTAGTACCCAACAATAACCCCTTTTAAACTATGAACCCCTACTATCAAACTACTACCCTGAAACTATCCTGATTTTACAAAAGTTTGTTCCGAACAATTGAGGGTCAAAGCCATGCATATGATATACCATTGGAAAGGTCTCATACAAACCTACATTATCACTAGGTCCAAGATTATCTTTAGGTATGATTCATAGTATAATATTATTAATGAAGTTATGACTATGAAATTTGGCGTCCTAGGAGAAGTGCAACTTGCACACTTCATAGATTGGGCATATGAACTCATAATTGGGAAAATGAGGGCTCATTGGAAATATTGTTCCAAGAACAATAAGATACAACCATTGATGTTTTTTAAAAGATAAAATAATTATTTTTATATTCTATGCAATAAACAACTCACATGAAGCCCACCTAGTGATTGGTGAAAGGAGTCAACGTTGGAATTTTTACAAACTATGTTGTGTAGCTAGGGGGATAATGTGGAGTACCTAGGGAGGTACCAAAGGGGAATAATAATAGAGAGGTTGTTAGGTATTTTTATGTATGGAGGCCACTTTTAGTAAATAAGGCCTAGTGTGAACACAATAAATGTGAGAAGGCTTACTAGAAGGTTCCACCTACTAGGTGGAACCTTCTAGTAAGCCTTCTCACATTTATTGTTTTCACACTAGACCTTATTTACTAAAAGTAGGTGGAACTTTCTAGTAAGCCTTCTCACATTTGTTTTGTTCACACTAGGCCTTATTTACTAAAAGTGGCCTCCATACATAACAATACATAATAACCTCTCTATTATTATTCCCCTTGGATACCTCCCTAGGCACTCCATATTATCCCCCTAGATAAATTACAAACTATGCTCACATTTGAAAAAATATGACCTGTTCAAACTAGACATGTACTTTGTTGATAGAGGAGGGTTTCATAACTAAAAACTAAATTTAGGATGGCCTCCCCAAATGAAAAAACATTGGGAGCCCAAAACAAGCCAAACAATGTTAGATTTCTTAAATGTTATCCATGACTCTAGGAGTCCTGAAACTCTTCGAGATCCTCTTAGTTTCACTATGAAATTTTACACCAAAGATGTAATATACCATGTCATTGATACAAGAATGTGATAACTCTCTAATGAAGTTTTTTCTATATATGATATATAGTTAGGATGAAAAAATAGTTATTCATGAGTTACATCATAAAGAAACTTATAAGCTTGCATCCATATGTGGTTTTAATGTAATGAAGCCCAAGTTTCCTTCACATAGTAAGAAAAGTGTTGTAGCATATTTTGTTGAAAATCCACTCATCTTTAGTAGGAGAGAGATCCCGAATAATTTTTTATTGAAATCCTTACTTGGAGCTATGAATGCAACTAATAGCTCGACAAAACAATACACTCTTATATCAATCCATCAAGTAGTATAGTGAATTAAAAGAACAGAGAGTGAAAAATTCAGGTAAAGGACACACAATTCCAACAATAATGGAGCACATAATAATCATCCTCTAGATTTAATGGATATAAACCATAAATTCAAGTTAGGGGAGCGAGAAATTGCAAAAAATGTAAGGAACGCACTTGTTAATGGCGAGGCTTTTCAAGTTGATCTTTTTGTTTTAAGGATATTAAAATTGCCTTCATGTGCTATATCTAATATCTTTACACCAATGTTATAAAGTCGATATCTAGTAAGTTGGTATTACCCTGATTTATTTCATGGTTTGGAAGGATCCAATCCTAGGCATCGACATGAGTAATATGCATTATTTTTAAACTATTTGTTGAAATATTAGTTTCTAATCAACGAATATCCAAAAACAATGCATTTGTTTACTTAATTCTAAATTCTACTTTTTTGGTTTTGGAAAATCCTTGGTTTTGTTGGATTGTAGAGCTATCAAAGAAATTGTGAAAATGCATGGCAATGAAGAATTGTGGGATATGGATAAGATTTATGATCGAGAAATCACTTTGCATATGATATGCAATTTTAGTCTAGTAATAATTAGAGGAGCTACTAATTAAGCCTACAAATATGATTTAAATTTCTAATTTTCTTCATCACTTATAGTAATTCTTATTTTACAAAATCAAATTTTATGGAATTCCAATAAATTTATCATGAAGGTTTGGGCACTATAAAATGTTTGGCAATATGTTTGTAAAACTATTAAAAATTTAAGGACATGTCCAAGTATCTAACAATACTAGTTGAAAAAGATGTTAAGCCTAACTATTCTTTTATGCTCCAAGATTTATGAATATGATATTTTCAAAGGGTATCCCTTCTAAATGAAGGTTTAGTCTTTATTGTGATATTGGAAATGTAGTATTATATTGTACATTGGTTGGAATGACTTTATCATTTTTTGGACTTGTATTATACTTTATGTATTGCTATCATTTTTTCCATTGGCAACAACAATTATCTTTTATGTTTACATGTCCAAAATCTTAATGAATACTACACTATTTGACAATTTAGATGATGTTGAATATAATTTTTTTCATCTTACTCAATATATTAATCATGGTTAACATTTGATTTTGCATCATATTTGCATCTTTTGTTTTTTTTGTAAGTGAGTGTAAGAGCATGTATTACTAAAGGAGGGTTATGATACAAAAAAGGGGGACTCCCTGGTATGCCAAAAAGGAAACCAGCCCAGTCCCACCATATCTAGTTTTTGAAAAGATAAGCACAACATACATGAGAAAAACAGAAGCTGAGACTAACACTAGACTGACTTGATAATAGACCAACCAGACACTAGTCCAGGACAATGATGTGTTTCTTTCCTTCATCTGCCTGGCCCTTGTTCTCCTCCTTCTGAGAGATAGTGCGAGTCTTTCTGATATGTGTTGGCACTCTATTTCTGTCAGTTGGCATGATTTCCATGTGATGGGCGTAGCGCAGGTAGAGGTGGAATTGAGCATCCAACCGTTCCATCTTGTCTTTCTGGTCCTTCTCGACCCCGACTAGCAGTTTGGTAATGGTTTCTAGATTGTTAAGGCGACTCAAGATTTTGTTCAGCAGTTTCTTGTGTTCCTTGTTGTCCTCCAATCTGGAGTCTTCCATTTCTGAGCTCACTTTGGCATTCATCATCTTTGTTATCCATGCCATCTCCACTATTTTGTGGTAGAGGGTTTCCTTGGTCTGTGTGGCTCCCAGGTCCGTTACCCAGTCCACTTCTTGAGTCAGAGCATCCCATGCTTTGCCCTTGCATTTGTATTTGATTTCCTTTTCCCACCGGGTAATGGTCGCTTTTCCTTTCGGTGCAACCAAAGTGTGAAAGGTGCCCTCCGCGTCTTTTTCCGCCTGCTCTATCCTTGAAAACTGTTGAGGACTGTTCAGAGTTTCCTTCCCCAGGGGGTTTCTTTTGCTGTGTGTTCACTTCATTCACACCATCCCGTCTAGCCTATGGTAGCTCCTTTGCTGGATTCTCAACCTGTTCCCATCTACACATGGGTTCCTCCTTTCCCTACCCTTGTATCTATGTTAGCCCCTACAGTTGCGATCTTCCTGTTTGCATCTATTTCTGTTGTTTCTTCTCTTATTGAACTTTCCTTGCTATGGGCTCGTCCTTCCAATCATGGTCTTCCCGTATAGGTGAACCTTCCTGTCCTTTTCCCCCATCACGGTATGTATGATCATGATTAATCAACCGCTATCCCTATACGGGCCCTTGCCCCTACTCGCTTGATATCCTACTGTTCTACTCCCCGTACCTGGTCTTTGGCGTGGTGTATTGATACTGGTATGTGTCAATCCCTCTTACCTTACATTATTCACTACCTGCTATTTGCCGTCAATACTTTCCCACAGTCTTTCCTTGCAATTCTTACTGTTGACATGACCTTGTTTCCATACCCTCACCTGTTGTATAATCTGATCCTGCATTGTAATTGTTGGTCGAGTGTTGAGAAGTCATATCCTGCCTGGGTCCTTTGTGCCTTCCGATGGGCCTTTCACTGCCCTCCTCGATGTGACCTTCCTTGTTTAAGTTGTCGTCACAATCTTTTGTCGCTAGTTGGATGCAGTCTGTTTTGAATTGTCCATTCAGGATGTTGATCTAGGTAGTGTCTAGTTCCAGTCCTTCCTTGCTAACCCCCTCGTTGGTGATTCTGTCAGCCAGGCCATTCGCTGACCTGTGTACCCAGTGCAACTCCACTGTGTTCATCGTTTGCAGATGCTCCTAGATTTTTTGCAGGGATTGTGCCAAGCACTAGTGTCTCTAAACCTTTCCCACTCTGGTGCCATTTTAGAGTCTCTTCATAGTGTTGATAACCAAGGTGGAGTCACCTTCCACGATAGTGTTTGTCATCCTTTCACGACTTAGAATTTCGAGACCAAGCTCCAAGGCTCCAAATTCCACTGCATTGTTGGTTGAGTTTCCCATACTCCCAACATACAATTGGATTATGTTACCACCACTATCTCTGATCACCCCTCCCATCCCTGTCATTCCTGGGTTTCCTTTTGTCGCCCCATCAAAATTCACCTTGAGGAACCCTGTCGGAGGGGGTGTCTAGTTGCGCTCTCATATTTGGAGTTGCGGTGGCCGCCCTACCTGTGTGTTGTTGCACCTGTCTTTTAGGTGAAAAGATTCCAGGATGCGGGAGTCCTGACCTGTGAGTTTCACTTTTCCAGTCTGGCAGTTGCGACTCTGCACCGTTTCTCGTATTTGTGAGATTATTGCTTCCTTAAGTTTCCCTTCTGGAAGGCTTTCATTCCTGAAGATGCGTCAATTCCTTTCTTTCCATATTTCCAATATGATCATCCCTGACATGAGATTCCAGCAAAGGTTCACCATTTCATTTTCGTTGTAACTATCCTTCCAGTTGTTGATGGTTGCGCTGATGTTACCTCGGGTCCTATTGGACTGGCCAAAGATGCCTGCCGCCCAATCCTAGATCTCTGTTGAGTAATTACATTCATCGAGGAGGTGATTCGTTGTTTCTTCCTTAGCTTGATAGAGGTGGCATCATGATGGGCCTATGAAACCCATTTTCCTTAGGTTTTCCCAGGTTATAATTCGGTTGTGAAGTACTAGCCATTTGAACATTTTGATATTTGGCCACTGGGGGCTGCCCTAAATCTTTCCTTGTTGTTGCGCCAAATATTCTTGGTCCTGGTACGCGATGTAATTCTGAGCTTCTTTTAAGTTGAATTCCCCACCATTTTTCCTGCCCCATTTTAATTGGTCCTCTTCCTTTGAGACTACAATTTTCCTTTTCCCTAATTCCTCCTCCACCTCTTTCGTTATTGTTGTGATCCAATCTCTATTTTGTGGATTGAGTTTGTCCCAGATCCTCCATCTGTCGTGATCATTTTCTTGTTTCTAGTAGTGATGGATTTTGATTTTTCCTTGCGCGGTCATTTCCTGTTGATTTCCTCCCTGTCTGAATTTTCCATTCTAGGTTCCTGTTGCCACGCGTCCTCCCAGAATATAGTTGTTTTACCATTCCTCACTTCCCAGAAGCTGTGTTTTTGGATCCAGGTTTTTTTTCGCCAGGCTAGATTCCAGATGGCTGATCACTCCCTTGTGCCCATAAAATGAATTTGATCCTGGTCGTTGATCTCTGGGGCATACTTGTCCTTCCAAAGGTTTTCCCACGATGATGATATTTCTTCGACCCATCTTGACTAGAGTTTCACCCCATAGGCTTCGTTGGTTACTTGTGGGTCTTGTAACCACATGCCTCCTTTGCATTTTGGTTTGCAAACCTTCTCCCAGGCCACCAGGGCCCATTTTTTCTTATTTTTCGCTCCTCACCATAGGAAGTCCCTTTGGATGGCTCTTATTTTTTGTAGTATTCCATTGGGAGCGGGAAACACTGACATCATATAGTTCAGAATTGCTTGCAGAACCGCTTTGGTCAGGATAAGTCTCCCCGCTAGGTTGAGGGATCTGTAAGTCCAGTTTTTCACCCTTTCTTGTAGTTTGTTGATCAATCCTTCCCAAAATTCCATTTTGCATGCTCTGTCCATCAGGGGGATTCCCAAGTATTTTGTTGGGAGCGTTTTGCGTTCAAACCCTAAAATGTTTGCCAAGTTCCTTTGAATTGTAGGGTTGGTATTGAAGAAATAGATCATGGATTTGGAGTGATTGATATCTGCTCTCGAGACTTCCCCAAACTTTTCTAATATTCTTTTATAGGCTTTTTCTTCCTTGACCGTGGGTGTGCCATGGAGTAAGGTGTCATCAATGAACTGTTGGTCCATGGAGGTAGGGTAGTTTTCAAAAGGTTTGATGCATGTTATTTCTCCTGCTGCAGTTGCGCTTTTTATGCTTCTATTGAGTCCTTCCATAATCAGAATGAACAAGAAGGGTGATAGTGGGTCTCCTTGTCTGATGCCTCTTGAAGGCTAGAAGGGTTTGGCTGGGGCTCCATTGATTAAGTGTGAGTAACTTGTTGTTGAGACTAGGCTGAAAATCCAGTTGATCCAGTGTTGTGTGAAGCCAAAGGCTTCTAGAGTCTTGACCATATAGTGCCAGCTAATTTTATCATAAGCCTTTGCTAGGTCAAGTTGGATTATCATCCCCCCTCTCCTCTGGATTTTCAGTGTGTGTATCAGCTCCTGGGCATGGATGATGTTGTCCAAAATTTGACGCCCTTCTATGAAACCCGCCTGTTCCTGTGAAATCATTGTGGGTAGGAGAGGTTTCAATATATTGGCTATGACTTTGGAGATTATCTTGTAAACCACATTGCATAAAGCTATGGGTCTATAGCGGTCTGGGGTCCTTGCTTCATTTTCTTTGGGGATTAGAGTAATCATTGTGGCATTTAGAGCTTTCAGAATGGAGGCCGAACGTTTGGAGTCCTCCACCACCCTATAACGTCATGTTTGACCACTTCCCAACAGGCTTTGAAGAATTCCACTGTGAAACCGTCTGGACTTGGGGCCTTTCCGTTGGGCATCTTTTGGACCACTTGGTCAATTTCCTCCTTAGCGATGGGTTTGTTTAGATTGATATTTTGTTCCTCAGTAACTAGCCTGGGGATGTGTTGAGTTATCCTTTGTATGGCCTCTGTTCGGTCTTGGTTGGGTTCCTGGGCTATCCCATGGAAGTGATTTACCAATATATTTTCAATCTCCTTGTGGGATTCTCTCTCGATCCCATCATGATCCCGAATTTTCAGGATTTTGTTGTGGGTTCTTCTAGCAATGTTTGTTCTATGAAAAAACTTGGTATTCCACTCTCCTTCCTTTAGCCATATGATTATGGACTTTTGGCGCCATAGAGTCTCTTCCTACTGGCATATTTCTTCCCATTCCTGGGTCATTTGGATCTCTTCCCTTTTCTGATCCTTTGTATAGCCCTCGTCTATGCATGTTTCCTAGAGCTTCCTCATTTTGTCTTCAATATTTTTTTTTTCTTGGTTTATGTTTCCAAATATTTCCTTGTTCCACTCCTTAAGTTTATGTTTGATGTACTTGAGTTTCTTATATAGTTTGAACATCCTTGTCCCTTTCTTCGGTTGTTCCTCCTGCCACCATTGGTTGATGTTCTCCTTGAAGGTGGGATGTTCGATCCAAAATTTCTCAAATCTGAAAGGTCTATTCTTCGGTGTGGTTTGGAAGTTTCCTTCCAATTGGACTGGCCAGTGGTCAGAACCCCCCTAGGGAAGGATGTTGCAATCTAAAGTTAATCCCTGCAGAATGACGGACTCTGACACCAAGAATTTGTCTAGCCTTGTTTCTACCTGATGTTGATTTATCCATTTGTTGTTCCAGGTGAACTGACCATTACTCATTCTAATGTCCACCATCTCCATTGTTTCAATGAAAGCTAAAAAGTCTTCTGCATCTCTATCCAATGTCTTGGTGCCGAATTTTTTCTCTGCAAGTGTCATGATGATGTTGAAGTCCCCTGCCAGGATCCAGTGGAGGTTGTTGGAATGGGCTTTTAAGTTTTCTAGGTCTAGGAGAATTCTTCTCTTTTCCTGTAGTCTAAAGTTAATCCCTGTAGAATGATGGACTCCAACACCAAGAATCTGTCTAGCCTTGTTTCTACCTAATGTTGATTTATCCGTTTGTTGTTCCAAGTGAACTGGCCATTACTGGTTCTGATGTCCACCATCTCCATTGTGTTAATGAAAGCTGAAAAGTCTTCTGTATCTCTATCCAATCTCGTTGTGCCGACTTTTTTCTCTGCAAGTGTCGTGATGATGTTGAAGAACCCTGCCAGGATCTAGTGGAGGTTGTTGGAACAAGATTTTAAGTTTTTTATGTCTAGGAGCATTTTTCTCTTTTCCTCCAACATCTGGGGTCCATACACATTAGTGCATAGAATCACCTCTGTGTTACCTATGATTTGCATGTTAACCGAAAGTGTGTGTCTGGTGGCTTCGGTTGCTATTAGATTCATCACTTGTGGGTTCCACAAAGTGAGAATACCACCTGCCATCTGTTGTCCTTCGACAACCAATATCTTGTACTTTCTCCATTGTTTTTTGTTGATTGTTTCCATTCGTTCTACAATGCATTTTGTCTCTTGGATGAAACAGAGGTCCGGTTGTTCCTTCCTCATTCTGTTTTTAAGTATTCTTTTATTTTGTGGGCTGCTTAGGCCTCTAATATTCTATGTTATAATATTCATTTAAACATGTGGGGGGGGGGGAGTTTGGAAAGAGCTTTTTGATCTTACCTGAAATTATCAACAAAGATCCTATTTCCTGCAGGGCTATGCTGTTTGATTTCCTGCCTTTCTTCCTTCTCGTTTGCTTGGGTGAGAGCTGTGGTTTTCCCTCACCTGCTTTGATTCCTAGGTGTCCTATCTCCCCATGTGTGCGCTTGATCCCTCTAGATTTTGATTCCTCTCGTAGGAGGAAGACGTATTGGATATGATCTAATTGCTCCGTTGGTACATTGTCTACGCCCTGCCTTTTCCATTGCTCCAGTATGTTTGGGAGATCTATTCCTTCTCTTTCCACAATATCTATGAGATCAGGATCTTCCATACCTACCTCACTTGGTGTCATTTTCACGTCTCCGTCTGCCTCCTACATGGGGGTGTTGGCATCTCTGGTTTCTCTGTCCATAGGAGTTGCACTACCTTCATGTTCCATATTATTGCTTGGACTATCTGTGTTCTCATTTATTGCTTGTTCCCTAGATTCTTTAGCTTTTGTATTTTCCTTTCCTGCTTCTTCCCCTTTGTTGGTCTTGTCCTGCCCTTCTGTTCTAGTCCTGGCTTCCAGATTGCTTCCTTTGGGGATTTACTTGGTTTCTTGTTTGCTATGTTTTTGTGGTTTGACTTTATGAACCCATCCTCATCCTGTTGTATTTTGGTGTTTTCCGCTTCTTGTTTTTTATTGAGAGGACATTCTCTGATTAGGTGTCCATGTTCATGGAATCTTTTGCATCTGAATGGGATCTTCTCATAGTCGATGCTTTGTACCCATTCCTCATCCCTGAATTCCAGGCTTATGGCTTATGGGAGTGCCCCCGAAACATCCATCTCTATGCAAATCCTTGCATAGGATATATATCTCCCTTTTACGGTTGCTTCTGATGTCTTCACATATTTTCCAAGTTTGTTCCCGATTGCTTCGAAGGTGGAGGGAAGACAGTAGTCTAGCGTCAAGGAGTAAAGCCTCAGCCAGACTGGTGCATTTTTGAAGGTTTCTTTCTCTAGGGAGAAGTTTTCCTTCCATGGATGCATGTACAGTCCTGCTGAAACATGGAAGTATGCCCCCCCCTCAAAGACTTTATCCATGTCCTCCAAGTTCATGAATACTGCTGTGAAGAATCCCTTCGAACCCAGGTGGAGTTCCACTTCCCCGCTTGGCTTCCATTGATATTTTATCCAGTTGCACAACATTCTTTCTGTGGGCCACAAATCCATGAAATTGCAAATTAGTGCATGCATCTTCATTTGGCCCCAGTAGAGTTGCATTTGTGGGTCTTCCAGTATCACCTTGGGTATTAGTGTTGTTTTAGGTTTACAAGGGTTTCGCCCTTCTACCCCATTGGGGTTCTCTAGTTCTTGTGCATCATTCTGGGTTTCTCTGACTTCTTCCCCCATGCGATCCCTTTTTTCCAGGTTGCTTTCCTGATTCCTTTTAGGTCCTGATCCCGAGGTGCTTGTCATTGGTTCCTTGAAACCTACGCCTCGTGGGCCTTTCCACCTATCCACCACTACCTACTTGTATGAGGGGGTTCCATTACTGCCCCCTTTGGTAACCATGTTTTCCTTTGTTGTGATCGTGACTGTCAAACCCTAGCTTACAGTTGCTCCAAACCCTATCAAATATCTCAATTTGCATCTGTTAATATTGCACCACATTTAACAAATCATTTAGGTAGAGACATATATGGCTTTGAGTGCGAATTGGAGCAACTTTGTAATCATAAGGTTACATTTAATGAAATGGTTGTATTAGTGTCTCCTTCCCCACAATTTCACAATATGTTCTACATTTATACACGTGCCACATGTTGTAATCTCCATAGTTAGAACATTTCAATAGAAATTAGGTTAATTTGTAGTTTTTCATATTTTGTTAAATTGATACTCATGATATTATGGAAATAACATTCATACCTTTATTATAAAAACTTATGATATTGTGGCATTGACATTCAATGAAAGATTTTCCAAGACTTTACAATTTTTTATAATTCGATAAAAAATTCACGAAGAATTTAGGTATTTTATAATTCAATGAAAGATTAACCAAAATGTTATATATACATATTACATTATCAATAAAACAACCTTCAAATCTTCCTATGTATCAGGTGGATTTACCCATTTATTATACTTATATACTTAGGGAGGTTCTTAAAATTTTCCCTATGCAAAAGTAATTCAACAATGGTTCCAATCATCACATTCAACAACACAAATATCATGATAATGGAAGTGAATTAGTTAAGCATAGAAATACACATATAAGGTACAACTTCCATAATTGTCCCCAACATAATTTCCACTTTGTGATATACATGTTGGAACATTGAGAGGGGGGTTGAATCAGTATGCACATTTTTTACCACTTTCAATCACAATATATAAACTTCAACTTTATCAACAATATATCATTTATAATTGCATTCAATATATCATGAGAATATAACCATAAGTAGTACCATTCAACAATATCAAATCAGATACACAATACACCAGAATTTATGTGGAAATCCAAATGGGAGAAAACCATGGAATGCTTTCTTATATATATCAAGATTACATTCATAGGAAGCACCAACATCCCAATTCTCTAGCACCAACTGGAAGGAGGCTCCAACCCCCTATTTATAGGCTCCAACCTGAAGGAAGATACAACTCTCTAAATTCTCCAGTTACAACTGGAAGGATGCTCCAACCCCCTAGTTTACAAGCTCCAACCTGTAAGAAGCTCCAACTCCCTATATTATCCAGCTCCAACCAAAAGGAGGCTACGACCCCCTGATTTACATACTCCAACTTGAAGGAAGATCCAACTTCGTGAGTTGTCCGTCACCAACTGGAAGGAGGCTACAACCCCCTTTCCTTGCCCCATCCTGCCACCCTAAAATATAAGTGTAGACTCAAATTGTCATTACCATTGATCAACCTAAAACTACCATTGTCACTGATACATCAACCTGACACTATCATTGTCAAATCAACCTGTCACTGTCACATCAACATGTCACTGTCACTGTCTCATCAACCTGTAATCAAACTGTCATCCAACATGTCATTGTCATTGTCACATCAACCTGTAATCAACCTGTCATCCAACCTCTCACTGTCACTGTCATTGTCACTGTCACATCAACCTGTAATCAACCTATCATATAACCTGTCATTGTCACTGTCACTGATATACTATCATCAACCTGTCATTATCAGTCACTGATATACTATCATCAACCTGTCACTGTCAATCTATCACTGATAAACATGCCACTGTAATTGATACTCAACATCAATGAAACCATATCCACTCACATAGATCATATACCAAGAAAATATCTCAAACATATGCTCAACATCACCAAAACATGCATTTATTCATGTGCCACATATGTACCAAGCATGTACCAAGATCACCAAGAAGTGCTTCAACATGTATCATATCATTATCAAGATATGTGTCTCAACCATAAACCATGTATAAAATCATCAACCATGTACCATACCATGCATAAAAAATGTACAAAAACCTGTACCATGAGATGTACCTCAACCATAGACCATATTACCATGACATATACCAAACTAGATACCAAGATAGCCAAGATACACTTCTAATCAATGTACCATAACATCACCAAGGTGTACCTCAAAGCATATGTCCGAAACTCCAAACCATGCTTTAAACATGTATCAAGACACAACCCTCAAAACACATGTAAAACATACATTTAATCCTGTAGCAGACCTGATACACAAGATTACATACATGTAGCTCTTCCTCAACCTCATCAACCTAGTGCTAGCATCCTCCTCAAAACATTTTCACAGATCCATGACTTGTACACTATCAACCCACAAATATCCACGCTTTGGTCTTCTACGACCCGCGTACATCCACACCTTGCACATTTTCAACCTGCGAATAACCTATCTATGCTTCGCTACACTGTGACCCACATATGTCCACACATTGCTAAGTTGTGACATGTGGATAGCCTCAGAATGCTAGTTCAGTCACACACATACACTTAGATCCTTTAGACTTTCCCTACCTCAGATATGCTACAAAAATATTTACCAAAAGATCACTTGTGTGTGAATGTGCTAATGAGAGACTTCTTTAGGTGTATTTATACTTTTTCTAAGTAACTTATTTCGTTAACTTTAGGGCTTCTTGTAATTTCTTGTTACAGCCACTTTATCCTTTAATTAATGACTTGTAATTGTTTATGGGCTTCTTAACCATTCTTTGGGGCTTCCAACTTCAAGAGAGCATTTCTTCTCAATCGTGAGGAACTACGTGACGTACCACCTAACATTAGAAATGACATGATGATGAATATCCATCTATGAGGGTTTTACATACATTTACATTGTCCTTCATGTCCTTATTCCTCAAACAACTCCGGGCTTCATGACGACACCTCTAGGGATTCACAACCACTCAACCACTTAGGCATCTTTCAGGGGTTCTTGTAGAATTCTTCAAATGAACCCATCACTTATGTTGACATCGATGACAACCAACTATCCAACAATCTCCCCCTTTGTCATTGATGGTAACACTCATACTCCCTCTATGACCATTGCTCCTCATCTGTCTCTTCCGATTTATCTCTCCTCATTTTTCTCTCCCCCTTTGACATCAATGGAAAAGGGTATCTCTATTTGGGGTTGCTCCCCCTATATTTATTCTTTTGATATTTTTGTTTCTCCCCCTTTGACATCATGGGAAAAAGGGTAACTCCCCCTATCAATATGTCTCCCTCTGTCTTCATGCTTCTAATAATTCTTTCATGATCTCTTTCTCTAACAATTTCTCTCCCTTGACTTCTCTGCAAGATGTTGTGTAGATCAATGTGGGGTTTCTTGTACTTGAATACTTTCCTCTCTTCCGGTGCTTATTGTCCATTGGTGTTTCCTCTTGTAATTCACTAACCTATATAAAAATAATTCAAAGTTACTTGACTTCAAATCTTCATATCTTATCATGTTTACTACTCAGATATCAATGACCATACCATTCAACAAATTCCTTCTGACGATATAGCTTATGCTGACGATTTATCTTCCCATGTTCTGTTGTGACTTTCACTTCTTTCCTTCTTGTGACTAACTGATTCCACTTGTCAATATGCTTTCATCCACTGTCATATATCCGTCTAGACTTGTCAAAAAACTCATGAATCCATCTCCATCCATATGTCATAAAATTTCCATGACTCTGCTACTCAACTGCACACAATGCTGACCCGTATGTCACTTTACCATTCTGAATAATTCTTCGAATCTTCAACAACTGATCACCATATATTCCTTCTTTTCAAGTTGTCTATTCAATATGCAAATCAAAATCTACATGTCTTCGACAATATGTATTGAATGTGTCCATGTTTGAATACATGCTTGGAATACAATCGTGAATCTCTTCCTAAAAAGTGTGACACTGATATTCTTCGTAACTATCAGTTTATACCTGCATGGGAATGTGTTCTGAAAGACGCTCCTCAAACAATCAAACTGTCACAAGACATTTTTCACTTCTATCATCAAACCACTATGTAACTTCCTTCCCAAAATGTACAAACACTTCAGACTGCTCGAAATGTAGTTCTCTGATTTGTAGAGTTGTTACTTAGATTCCCCCTCTTCAATATTCATATTTATTGGGAGTCTCCAAGCCGTATGGCTCAGAAAAATACCCACTCTGATGCAGAGTAATCTTACTCTTCGTCTGTAGATTCATCATCTTCCTAAATTTTGACATCATCTTCTTGCATTCTGACATCTTCCTTTTCATCCTCTTCCTGAATTCTGACATCCTTTTCATATTCTTCCTGAATTCTAACATCTTTCTCTTCATCATCTTCCTGGATTCTAACATCTTTATCTTTACCTATAGATTCATCATGATCTTGCGTTGCTGCAAATCTCGTGAGTACGATATTTGGGACCTGGTTTTCATTCACCCGCTCTTCTTGTTTTTAATTTCTTCTCCAAACCTTCATGTATCTGACATCAGTGTTTTCCTTCATGGGAGGCTCTATCACACTTCTACAATATCGAGCTATGTGACCATAATTGTGGCATTTGTAACATTCAATATTGGAGAGAGCTACATAGCTATCTCTTGCTTGAACATTTCTTCCATATACTTTTCAATCTACAACTTATGTCCAAATTTAGTACATGTAAAAAAAATGACCCAAAAAGAAATTTTGATACTTGGGAGTAAATGATCTTCTTTGTGGAGTAGTCCTTATGAATTCCTGCCTTGGTTGATTACAATATTCTCTTTGGTTGTTTCCTTAATAATTATTGAAGCTTCCTTTCTGCTTGAATGTAGAAGGTCTTCTGTATTCATTCCTCTTTGACTCTTCTTGACCATGATTCCTTCCTTTGAGAACTTCTTCATAACTCTTTTGTTCTGTTTTTTCGTCATGGAGCTTGAACCTTCCTCAAAATGAAATTTATTGTATTCTAGTCCAAATTTGTCACTGCATGGCCTTTCACTGTTGAGAATGTTTTCTAACACTTGAGAACTTTTCAAGTTCTTGTTGAGCTTGTTTACTTCAACTCTCAATGACATGACTTCCTTTTCAAGCTTCTCACACTCTTTTTCTTTCTTTATCATCTGTATTTGCATTACTTATTTTGTTCTCTTTCCTTCTTCAAGTTGGGTTTTCAAGGAGATGATTTCTTCTTTGAATGATTTTTTTTCTTCCTTTATTTCTTCAGCACAGTTAAAGAACTTATTAATTCTGCCTCAAGATCCACTTCACCTTCTTCTTCATCGCTTTCATGAGTTCTTTTCTTAATTTCCATAGCCATAAAGAGTACTCTTTCTAAGTCACTATCACTTTCATCATCTTCATCAGATGAGGAACTGTCTTCTCTTGAGTAGATATTTTTCTTGAAGGCTTGCCTTTTATCTCCTTTCTTGTTTCCCTTTTGATATTTATTTTCTTTCTTGGGAATTTCTTCTTCATCACTACCTGACTTCTTAGCATAAGGACATTTAGTAGCAAAATGACCAATTTTTCCACAATTAATTTTTTTTAAGGGAAGCATACCTTTGTACTTGTCAATTCCTCTCTTCAATTTTCTTATGAAGTTGGCTATTTCTTCATCTTCATCTAAATATTCACTATGAATGCAACTTGGCTTTGACTTTGGTTCATGTTTATTCTTCTTTGTCTTCTTGGATGCCTTGAACGTTGTTTCCTTCTTGGGTGGATTATCCATCTCTATTCTCATTTCATAGGCTATGAGTATCCCATGTAACTCGTCCATACTCAATGTAGCTAGGTATGATATTTCTTCTAGGGATGAAATATTAAGATCAAATATCATTGGAAGAGACCTTAGTACCTTTTGAACAATTACTGGATCTTTGATTTCTTCTCCTAATCCCTTCATGGAATTCACTATTTCATCAATTGCAGAAAGTAAGCCACATTGTATTCATCTTCCTTCATTTTCAGCTATTCAAATTGACTTCTATAAGTTTGAAGCTTGGCCCCCTTTAATTTTGCATATCCTTCGTAGATATTTTGCAGTTTGTCCCAAATCTCCTTTGCAGAGTCACAATGCATAACTTTGAAATATATTGATTCATCAAGACCATTCAAAATAGAATTTTTATCCCTCAAATTATTTTCATTGAGTTTCTGTCCATCTTTATCTATTGGAGGAATGGTAGGTGATGTGTCTCCATATACTACCGCTTTCCAAACATCAAATCCATGTGCTTATACATATGTTTTCATTCTTCTGCTCCATAAGGCATAGTTCTATCCTTTAAACTATGGTACTCCAATCTTAGTGTACTCCATGATCTTCCTTCCAATGGTTAAATTGTTTTCTTGAAGGACCTGCTCTGAAACCAATTGTTGGAATGCTGAGAGGAGGGGGGGGGCGGGGGTGAATCAATATGAGCACTTTTTACCACTTTCAATCACAATATATAAACTTCAATTTTATCAACAATATATCATTTATGATTGCATTCAATATATCATGAGCATATAACCATAAGCAATACCATTCAACAATATCACATCAGATACACATTACACCATAATTTACATGGAAACCCAAATGGGAGAAAACCATGGAATGTTTTCTTATATATATCAAGATTACATTCATAGGAAGCACCAACTTCGCAATTCTCCAACACCAACTGGAAGGAGGATCCAACACCCTATTGACAGGCTCCAACCTAAAGGAAGCTACAAATCCCTGAATTCTCCATCTACAACTGGAAGGAGGCTCCAACCTGAAGGAAGCTCCAAATCCCTATATTCTTCGGCTCCAAGTGGAAGGAGGCTACGCCCCCCTGATTTATAGGCTCCAACTTGAAGGAAGATCCAACTCCCTAAGTTCTATGGAACCAATCAGAAGGAGGCTACAACCCCCTTTCCTTGCCTCGTCCTGTCGCCTTGAAATATAAGTGTAGAATCAAACTGTCACTACCACTAATCAACCTGAAACTGCCACTGTCAATGATACATCAACCTGTCACTGTCACGATCACATCAACTTGTCACTGTCACTACCACATCAACCTGTCATTGTCATTGTCACATCAACCTATCATTGTCACTGTCTCATTAACCTCTAATCAACCTATCATCCAACATGTCACTGTCACTATCACATTAACCTGTAATCAACCTGTCATCCAACCTGTCACTATCACTGTCAGTGATATACTATCATCAACCTGTCATTGCCAATCTATCATTGATAAACCTGTCACTGTAACTAATACTCAACATCAACAAAACCAGATCCACTCATAGATCATATACCAAGAACATCTCTCAAACATATGCTCAACATCACCAAAACATGCCTTTAGTCATGTGCCACATATGTACCAAGCATGTACCAAGATCACCAAGAATTGCCTCAACATGTATCATACCATCATTAAGATATGTGTCTCAAACATAGACCATGTATTAAAGCATCAACCATGTACCATATCATGCATCAACAATGTACAAAAACATGTACCATGAGATGTGCCTCAACCATAGACCATATCACTCATGACATGTATCAATCATGCCATACACCATGTATCATAAAATATCATCAATGAAGTGCTTCAAGCATGTGATAACATCATCATGGCATATACCGAACCAGATACCAATATAGCCAATATATGCTTCTAATCAATGTACCATAACATCACCAAGGTGTACCTCAAAGAATATTCCCAAATCTCAGAACCATGCCTCAAGCATGTATCAAGACACATCCCTCAAAACACATGTAAAACATACCTTTAATCCCGTAGCATATCTAATACACAAGATTACAGACCTGTAGCTCTTTCTCAGCCTCAACAACATGGTACTAGCATCCTCCTCAAAACCTTTTCACAGATCCGTGACTTGTACACTATCAACTCATGGATATCCACACTTTGCTCTTCTGTGACCCGTGTACATCCGCACCTTGCCCATTGTCAACCTACAGATAAACTATCCATGCCTTGCTACACTGTGACCCACATATGTCTGCACCTTACTAATATGTGAACTGCGGTTAGCCTTAGAACGCTAGTTCAATCACATCCATACACTTCGCTCCTTTAGACTTTCCCTACCTCATATATGCTACAAAAAGATTTACCAAAAGATCACTTGTTCACTTAGAAGATATTCAATAAACTTGTGTGTGTGAATGTGCTAATGAGAGACTTCTTGTGGTGTATTTATACTTTTTATAAGTAACTTATTTCCTTAACTTTAGGGCTTCTTGTGCTTTCTTGTTGCAACCAATTTACCCTTTAATTAATGACATGCAACTGTTTAGGGGCTTCTTAACCATTATTTGGGGCTTCCAACTTCAAGAGAGTATATCTCCTCAACCGCGAGGAACTACGTGACATACCACCTACTGTTGGAAATGACATGACAAGGACTATCCATCTGTGAGGGTGTTACAAACATTTACATTGTCCTTCATGTCCTTATTCCTCAAGTAACTTTGGGCTTCATGACCACACCTCTGGGGCTTCACAACCACTCAACCACTTAGCCATCTTTAAGGGCTTCTTGTAGACTTCTTCAAATGCACCCATTACATATGTTGACATCAATGACAACCACTTTGTTGACATCAATTACAACCAACTATCCAACAATACAAATTGCAAGCAAAAGGAAAAAATTCTTGGCTTGGATTTTAGGTCCCATAGGTCCCCCCTTAGTCAATAAAAAAAATAAAAATAAAAGTATAACTCACTCTAATCTTTACATTCAATCCACCCATTCATTAATTATAATAATAACTGTGGGAAATTATATGTCCAAAGGAAGACTTTGAATTATATGGAGATCATCCCATAGAACAAGGATGGAGACAATTAGGAAGGGGATAAGAAGGATGGGGACAATAAATAAAGGTGGGTAAGAAGCGAGGTGGTGGTGGGGATAAGAAGGATGGCAGTGGGGTGAAGAAGGAAGGTGGGGATAATAGAAACAAAGAAGGGGACGATGATAAGAAGGCTAGTGATGAATTCAAAGGTGATGGAGAAGATGAGAAGGGTAAAGGAAACAAAAAAACAAGTCTTTATTTCTAGTTATGCCATTGAGTATGTTCATGCCCTCATATCTTCAGTGATGAAAACTCAAATTTTTACTCTATAAAGTAAGTCTCTTATAATATTATTAACATATATGTGTTCTAGGTGGGTCTAAATCCCTAGGGAACTAACAGGTTTGGATTTGAGGATATGGAGATCTTATCATAGCCCACCAAAATGAAATAAGCTAATAGGGAAGATTTTTTTAGCATGAATCTAGGCTAGGTACTATAACACAACACTAGGTACATAGAAACAACTTGAATGCTGGTTGTTTTCTTCTTTAGTGTAGTGTATTAGCCCAAACTTCGAAGAGAAGAGATGGATTATAGGGAGGATGTGTGTTTTCATAATTGCTTAACTACAATTTTGTTTCCTGGAGTAATAACACAACATATTTTAGTAGAAATGCATCCATTATCCCCTATTGTAATGCACTTGGTGTGTTGAGTGTGATTCACTTTGATTGTATCAAATTGTATAATATATGGTATTACTATTTCTTCTTAATCTTTCCTTCCTTGATTTATTTGTTTTCTCTCCTTGCTACCAACCCACCTTCACAATGACCTTATGATTCTTCACATTAGGTTTTATCATTTCATTCATAATTACCTTATGATTCTTCACATTAGGTTTTATCATTTCGTTCATAATTACCTTATGATTCTTCACATTAAGTTATGTAGATTGTACTCTTGTCAATGATCAATTGGAACTCCCTTGAAGAATAACTTTAGAAATATGTTAAAATACAACAATTTTATAAAATGTAAACTTTTTATCATAGAATTCATGCTGATGCTAATACAACACTATAAGGCTATGAATAAGATGTTATTTTGATGCTAAATGATGCAAAAACAATGTAAGAGACATATGATCGATCATGCAATGCACGAGTGATGCCAAGATGATGCACACATAATACAACACGATGCAACCATGATGCAAAATAATAATAA
This sequence comes from Picea engelmannii, assembly GCA_009831015.1. Taxonomy (NCBI): domain Eukaryota; kingdom Viridiplantae; phylum Streptophyta; class Pinopsida; order Pinales; family Pinaceae; genus Picea; species Picea engelmannii. The sequence continues at coordinate 1,522,139 of ML777809.1, forward strand.
GTTTTTAAATGTTTTGAGTTACATGACTATGATGCAAAGATGCTACAAAAATGATGCAAACTCGATGTGAAAAGTCAACATGTGCCATTAAAAAATCTCAACCAAGGGGTTTGAGGGCTATAGCGACACAAATCAATGACGCTACAACCTTGTACTATAATAATGAAGTAATAATCAAATTGATTAGCCATGTTAGCAATAAACAAAATATAACGGATTGTAAATAAAAACACGTTCCACTATTTGAGATATTCCATGGGATACATAAGGAAAATATTGGAAATCCTAAATCCCTAAACCCGTTTGAATATGGCACATGGTTAATGTAATTTCATGAGACTCACAACACACACTAAATATAATTTCATTAGGGTCACAAGACACACATGTATTTTGAATCGATATTATCTCTTCAAATGAAGGTAAGAGAAACATTTGAACATGCAGAGGTGAGGCAATCATTCATTAAGAATAAAATCAATCAATGAGGTTAAGGGGAGAGGTGCATTGGACAAGGATTTTATTGGTTAAAACTACGTCTTTTTTATTCTCATTCATTTAAAAGGTAAAGGTAAAACAATTGATCCTAAAGATTCAACAACATAATTTTGATTAAATGAACAAATCAACAATAATCAAGGCATTATAATACTCTTCCTCGAAATAATGTGAGACTAAAAACCTACCTTGAATAAATAAAATATACGTTAGACTTCCTATTAATTGTTGGTAATGCTCAGCAGATGCCCATACGTGTTGATGACACCCTAGTGGTTGGATGAATTTTTTAACAAGATTAGAGCTTAATCAAACACCCTCCTACACCATGAACATTGGCAAAAATATTGTCTAATGAACAAATGTCACCTTTTTGGTGAGATGCAACAAAGTTGATCTTTGTATTCTTTAGCCTTTGAATGGGTGACTAAAATTTCATATACATTCTAACTTTACCTACTTTATTAAATTTACACGTGGGGAGTAAATAGGAACCACCCCAAATGGGCCAACAACTTTGTTAGTCATTCAAATGAAGGGCCAATTAGAACCTATATATATTAAACACAATCCTATATAGAAAGTCATTAGCCTATCAAGTTTCTTTCATTGTTTTAATGTCATTACACAATTTGTTCAAAGGTTTTGATTAATCATAACCAAAGTAAAACTTTTATCACACGAAGGGTGGCCCCCATCGTATTTATTAGTGATTGGTAGATCAATCCACTGGATTTATTTGAATGCCAAACACACTCTCATTTTATGCCAATGCAAAGATAGTGGCCACTTGCCAACGCTTAGACCAACACCTATCTACGCATTTAACCATTCAAAATGAATTCACTCAAAAGATTTGATGAGACATGTGGATAGGGAATTTATCTACTAAGAAAAGGGTGGCATGCATTGGCTTATTGGTAAACACAAAATAACAAGGGCTCTCAAACAATTATGGTAAACTCTAAAAAGGCTTTTCATTGAAAAAATATTAAGGGGACCCATATGAAAATATGGACTTTTTGAGGGCTCAATAAATGATGAATACTGGATGAATCCTAGGATCATTGGATTGTATAAGAGGTGAATATGAACCAACATTTCCTTCATCAACACTCAATGATATCAATATAAGAAAACTTCATCTACAATGCTCATATAATTAAATCGAGTATTGTTTTAATAAATAAAGAAGGTCAATGAATTTTACAAATTTCATATGAAAAAAAATAGCACATAAAAAAAGACATAAGAATGTGTTTTAGATTATAGTCTTGATCTTGGAGTATTTTTTAGGTGAGGCGTGTAAACAAATTGCTCAATCATGGATAATATATCCCTCATGTGTTGCTCCGATATTGGTTAGGCATCTAAGGCCCTGATGGAGTTATCATGAAATCACAATCAATCCTTTACTTCCAACCAAATATCCATAGCCTCAGTAGAGGTTGTTTGCACCACCCCTTATCTTAATTAATTCCTTTCCCTTTATTTCCTGTTGACACTTTTTATATACAATAAACATTTTTTATCTACTAGACGAGGAAGAAGAAGTAGCTCTTATCAAACATTGTTTATTAGGGGTTGATTACGTTATATTGGATTTTGTATATTTTCCATTATCAAGTATAAAATGTCCCCTATATAATTTTGGCTTAGGATTTTTTACTTTCACCCTTCACAAAGGCCTATATTTAATAATTAAATCAATTTCCCAAATCCCATCCAGTTCATTTGCCAAAAAAACCTATAAGAACAATTAGAGAGACTATTACACAATTAGGTCCTAAATTGTTAACCAGCTATAGCCCTTCTTAAGAATTGTTGAAAAGTAATATGCTTATGCCCTTTACTTCTTTATGTTAATGAAGCAAAACAACAACCATGATCACTTCTAGGAGATAAAGGACTGTCGATCTATTCTAATAAATCATGAATCAAAATTGCAAATGCAGGTAGCCTATAACAAGAAAAAAATCATTAACAAAGGAAATAATGACAACTAAACTAGGGAAACAAACAACTACTCTAGGAAATCAATGAAAATAAGACAAAGCAACAATGTCTCTTAGTGTATGAAAGAAGGAAACCCTACTATATACAAGTTAATTCACCTTATAGGTGAACTAACTAAAGTACCTTTTTTTATGTATTGACCATTGTGGGTAGGGATAGTTGAACTCATTATAAGTCTCGGAGATGATAGGTTCCCTGACCAATTTTCTCTTCTATATGGTATGGGATCAGCCATAAGGGATGGAATTTCATACGCTTTCCCTTTAGTTCACATGCTTTATCTCATAATACAACCAAATCCCAAACTTAGAAATCCTTGTTCAAAGAGTTTGTATCATTCTTCACCATCATTTAATTAGACTCTAATGGGATGCAAAATTATGCTTTGCCTTATCTCTTTCCTCATCAAGTTTGAGTAGGGCATTGACCATGGTTTGCACTACAAATGATGGAACATTAAGACCCTTTAGGGGAGCTACAATGATGGAAAGAAAATATTAGAAGGGAGAATGGCTTCTTTGTCACACACTAAGAAGTAAGGAGAGTTCCCTAAAGAAAATTTAGGAGTCACCCGATTTCCCCGTAGTGCATTGAAAAAAGAATTGTGCTAGTTCCTATGATGATAGACAAGAATCTTCTTAATAATAGGAGGTATTCTAAATCTTTGTTCAAAGTAGACTTCAAAAGGAAAAGTAGTACCTTGACTAACCATAGTTATTGGTCGCCAAGCCCAGATTTTCCTTTCTTGTGAAAAAATGGGAATCTAAGAGATATAGAACATAACCCATACAACATACCTATCTAGGACCTTTATAGGCCCCTTCAAAAAAACTCTAGGGGATTGATTTATCAACCATCAGATCACCCACCCGCCTTGGCCTTCTTATTCTATCATTATTTTGAAAATTGGATAGTAATGCTAATGCCTGAGCAATAACTTGAAAGGGAGGAGTTTGTCTGTATTCAAATATATACACATTTATTTCTATCCAAATAACCTAGATGACAAGATAAGGCACATCTCTAAAATTATTAAGTTCGCTCCAATTAAACCATTCCTTGAGATTGTCATTTAGAGACGATCCCTTCATCCATAAATTTGGAAGACCCATATTTCCTTCCACCTCCTTCCACACCTACTTAGGAAAATATAAATCACAAAAAGATGTGAAGTTATTTATTCATGTATTTTTCATATACAACACCAACCATGCTTAATTTTATTTATTTTTTGTAATTCGTCCCAAGTCAAAACTCTATTCATCAGAACCAACCACATAAAAAAAGTGAATTTGGAAGGTACTATCACCTTCCACAATTTTGACCACCAATAGTCTTCCTCTATAGATGTTGGAGCTTCTATTGTAAAATATCCAAGTTTGGATGTGTAAGCTCCCCCCTCTTTGTTCCAATCCCAACACATTTCATCAAGATCATCCTTCAACCTTGTATGTTCTTTTATGAGCTCTGCCAAAACTATATCCTAGATCTTCCCCATTCCATTTGCTAGACCTAGTTACTGATATAAAATCCATCCTTTTGTAGAAATGGTGGAGTCCTATGGCTTATCGATCTTATTAGATTACATCTCCCCAATTCCTAGAAATTAGTTACAAGTTCTTTTGGGAGGAAGATTTCTTGTTCATAACCTAAAATGGAATAAAAACCAATCCTTATTTGAGTCTCATTCCCTACCTTTTAGTCAAAGTATTTTCCAATCGTAGGAAAATCCATGGTTAAATATTTCCATTGGTTGGATACATTTTGAATGTTCTTCCTCTTTGACCTTATCCAATCTAGTAAGGAGTTTTGTGCAATATACCTCTGAGTAATGATCCTTCTGCATAAACTATCCTTGGTAATTAACCACCATAAATATTTTTCTACTAGGGAATGTCCAAAAAGATGTATGTCTTTGAGTCCACATCCCCCTGATTTCTTAGGAGTAGCAATCATTTTCCATCTAGCTAGATGTGAGCCCTTGAACACACTATTTCCCTTCCATAGGCAATTAAATAAATATTTCCTAAATTTCTCCAAGATTCCCTTAGGGACATGGGCTAGGGTATGCCATAATATTATAATATCTTTAAAAATAGACTTAATCATGACTAACCTTCCACCTATATAAATCCATAAGTTACACCAAAAGGAGATCCTTTGTTCAATTCTAGTTAGTAACCATTTTCAATCCTCCTTCCCATAGTTATTAGGTTTTAAAATAAACCCAAGATATTTGAGTCCTCCTTCAAAAATGAAATGATGAAAGGAGAAAATCCTTTCAATCCTAGAAGATAACGAGTCATAGGTATATAAGGAAAACTTACCCATATGGATTTCCATCCTAGTTGCAACAAAGTATAAATCCAAAATTTCTTTTAATTCTTTACTTTACCTCACTGAACCTAGGCCAAAAAGTAAAACATCATCAACAAAGAGAAGATGTGTGAGAGAGGCCCCTATTCCAACATGGATCCCTTGTAGTAGTCTATGTCTTTTGAATTAATGGATTTTCCTACCGAGGTCTTCTGCTACCAACAAGAATAGATAAGGTGATAGAGAGAAACCTTGTTGGATCCCTCTAGTTGACTTGAAAAATAAGGAAGTTGACCTATTAATCAACATAGAAAAGGAATCAGATGTCACACAATCCATGATCCACTTCACCAAAGGAAGGGGGAAACCCAATTGTATCAAAAGGAGTCTTAAGTATATCCATGAGACCATCATAGGCCTTTGATAGGTCTAATTTTATGACAATAGCAGGGATATGTTGATGCTTGATGGAATGTAGTCCTTCTTGGGCCGAATCCGTATCTTCATGGATTAACCTCCCTTTTAAAAATCCAAATTGTTTTGGAGAGACTAAGGACATAGAATTTAAGCATCATATCTATTACTTAGGACATGGAATTTAAGAATCATAGCTATGACTTAGGACATGGTCTTATACACACAATTACATAATGAAATTGGTCTAAACCCATGTAAATTCTTTGGGCAATCCTTCTTAGGAATCAAAGTAATGAATGTATAATTTAGGTTCATTGGAACCTTCCCTTCCATCCTAACCTCCTCCACAATCCTTAAAATATATTCCCCTAGGAGTTCAAAAAAATCCAAATAAAATTCTATTGGCCACCCACTAGGCCCAAGACTCCAATCCTTTTGAAATGAGTTCAAAACGGACAACAACTTGTCCCTGGAAACCTCCTTAAACAACTCTTCATTTTCCTCTGCTCCCAACATTCTACAAAAATATGATACCACCTTTAAGATTTCTCCTATGTTAGTTCTTTCAGGTTCTCTAAATATTTTTGAAAAGTGTTTGACACCAAGGTGTTCCAACCCTTGAAACTCTCTAACCTTATTTCCATCATCATCAAACTATTCCCAGTCTTAAGCCCTAATATTGGATCATTACCCCTTAATTGGGGCATATTATATTAGTAATGTTATTTTATTTATGTCGGCTTTAGGCCATTAGATGTAATTATACCTCCTAGTCTCCTATATATACCAAGGAGACATTTTCATTTTGAATCATCTTGCACTTGATCATTTAAGTGGGGTAAATGGAGGTTGCCCCCTCGAAGAGGCTTATTATCTGAAATTATCTCTTTTTCAAGGCGTTGAGTATTTTTTCTGAGGGTTTTCTATGCTATATTGATATTTGGTTCTTAACATATGGTATCAGAGCTCAAGGTCTTGGGGTTTCGCTGCTACATCTAAGACACCTTGGAATTTTTGCTATAATTTTTTTCTACAATGTTTTAGAATAAACGGCTTGGAGGATATTTAGTAGACGGATCAAGGTACATTGGGTTCAAAATTCAGCTCCTGAGGCCTTATACTTTCGGAGATACATTCTGTACAAGATAGGGTTGTGGAATCATCCTGAACTGAGTCATTGCAGAATTTTTTCTATAAAAAAATTTCTGTAACGTTTCAGAACCTGAAATCCGAAGGCTATTTATAGAAATTAGTAAGTTATCTGTGGTAAAAATTTACTAGTCCTATTGACTAGTCTCAAGAAGGTGTTCCAGGTAAAACAATCATAACTTCTTCCTAGAGTATCAAAATTGAGTGGGACTTGTTTCATTGGATCGTGGATAGTCCGCAGTATTTTTGGTGTGAGTTTCAGAATTTTATATTAATTATTTTGTGCGGGGTACGCTATACAAGCGAGATCTCCTGGAAAGGCCAAAAATCGACAAGTTGTGGGGAAGTTACCGTAAATTCCACTTGGAACATCCAATTTTGATCAAACCTGTGGCATTGCAGAGAAGAAATATCAGAGAACTACATAAAATAAATTTTCATACCTAGAAGGGTTGAAACTTGGGAGATACAATAGAATAAATATTGTCTATCAGAACCACCTCAAAATCAAGGTTCAAAAGTGATACTTGGCCAACATGCCACCCAAAAAGGGAACTTCTACACCAAATAAGCCTCCAGAAAATCCTACTCGGACTCTTGATGAAGGTGAAGAAATGTGTAGGGACATAAATGATTTACAAAATAAGATAGTAACAAAATATGAACTACAAGAGATGATGGAGGGTTTAAAAGGGGAGATCATGGAAGTATTGAAAAAATTTGTAACAGAGAAGGCACCAGAAAGTGAAAATGCATCCCATGAAATTCATGATGATGACACAAGGAAGGTGAATCAAGAATGGAGAAACTCCAACTTTGGTTTGAAGACCAACCATGTTCCTAAGATTGATATGAGTAAGTTTGATGGCAAGGACCCAATCACATGGATACTTCAGATGGAGCAATTCTTTGATCTCCATAATGTGCCACATACA
>ML777809.1:1565411-1578562 GCA_009831015.1 Picea engelmannii
TCACCCTAATCCGATCCCAAGTCTATTGGTCGTGATGCTGCTGCAACTGTTTCCCTCCCTTTCCTCTCTTTGAACCATTTCGGTCTCTTCTTAGGATGCAATTTCCAGCAATGGTCCTCATCATGCCCTTCTTTCTCGCAATGTTTGCAAGAGAGCTTCTCTTCCTTTCTTTCCACTGAATTTGCTTTCTTTCCATTCCACTTCCTTTTGTCCTCTTTTCTTGAAGACGATTCCCCTGATACACCAACTCATGTTTTCCCTACCTCAATGTATGTCGCTTGAACAAAAACCTCATCAATATTAGTAGGTCCAAACATAAATACAGTGTTACGAATGTGTGCAGGTAAACCTCCTATATACTTCATAAGAGTTTCTTGGGTATGTAAAGGAATGTCTAACATCAATGCCATCTTACGAAATTCATCTGTGTATTCTTGCACTGTTTGTCCATTTCTTAGTTTAAGACCTTGCCATTCAATTAAAGCCTTCTCTTTATAACCCAAAGGACAAAATTGTTTTCTAAGTGCAGAAACAAAACCTTGCCATGATGGAAATACATTACCCACTTGTTGTGTGCCATTTTGCAACTTGCTTTACCACCAAATGAGTGTTGTGCCTGTAAGTCAAAGCAATGCCAATTTGATTCGAGTTGCCTCATCCTTGATTTGTTGCACACTGCAATAAACCTGCATCTGTCTGACCCGGTTATCAAGCATCTCTGCATTGACTTCACCATCATACATGGGTAATTCAAACTTCACATCAAGCTTAAGTAAAGGCATCTTATTTTTATGTTTATGGGAATTTTTTCTTGCGTTGGACTTAGAAATTGTACTTGAAGAAGAAGAAGTTGATGGAGAAGAAGGAGGTGAAGGAGGAGGTTTAAGAGGATCATCTCCTTCTTCACTTTTGGCCTTTTAAGATTCACCTAGAATCGGTCTCTTCCGCTCCAAGTAATCATCATATAAAACCTTCACCATCTCTGACATGGCGAAAAAAGTCTTTCGAAACTCTTTCTCCTCATGAGAAAGTCTCTCTTCCGATGCCATCTTCTCACTTTGAGAAGTTCTCTTTCTCAATCCAATCTCAGGATTCTCTTCAAAAATATTGCCTTCACCACGATTCATATTTTCCCTGGTAATCATGCAAACTCAAAAACCAACTGTCAACTAACTCTGATACCACTTGATCTGAAAAGATCTTTTAAAGACTATGGTTGAGTTTTAAAACATGAGTTCATTAACCATTTAAGAAATTGATGAAAGAGGAAGAATTAATGATGTAACATGACAACCATAATAAGATATACATATCTGGAAATAAGCTCAAGAATCAACAAACCATAACAACAAAATTTGTTAATGGGGTTCGGCAATATCGCCTACGTCTCCGGGCCTTTGTCTCAGTGGGTGAGGCTTTCTTATTTCTCTTAAAATATTCGAAAGCATATCATAAAAGTTTCAAATGGATTACAAACTAATATGGCTGTGTTCTTCTATATCTCAAGAACCCAACACAACTGACGACACTGAAAAAAGATGAACGAAGCTCCCGAAAATAGCCCGCAAAGTTGCTCTTCTCAATGGCTTCCCTGCATAAAAATGGCTTTGATTGTCAAATTCCTCAGCATTTATCCTTCTCTGAACTTCTCTCTAAGGTTGCCAAGAACCTCTAGTTTATATAGATTTCAATTTGGTAACATCCTCTCAAATTCCTCCCAAGATCTGGCCTCAAAAAGAGCTCCAAATCCTCCAATAATGACCAAAATCCCCCCAAACAGGCTTAAAAATCAATAAAAATCTTATTATATGGTTGAAAACCTAAAATTAGGTGCATTTCTAGGTGCAACCCCCATTTGAACCGGACCCCTGGTCATATGGTGCTTCCATGTGGCCAAGCGCTAGGTTGGCGCGCTTGGGCTCCTCTGAGTCTGGGTCCAGGTCATATGCGCTTGGCCATATGGCCACGCCCCCAAGCTCCACGCGTATACAATTCGTTGGGCCCCTGGTTCCTAGCGTCTGGTCACGTGCCTTGGTCGGTGGGCTAGCCTGGCCGAATGGGCGCTATCCCCACAAATCCGTGCCAAAGGTGGACATATGGCAATGGTCATATGGTAGCGTCGGGGGCTAACCAACACGTAATAATTCCCACACCAACATATAGTGTAAGGTTATATGGCAGATTTATATGGATATGTGTCGGGGGCTGGGGCCTATCCTCAACCCTTTACTCTGCCATCTGAACCAACATATCAATTCAAATATTTAATTCACACTTTACATATTAAGTACTACCGTGGGCAGGCTAGTAGCACGACATTGCCAAAGTGCTCCGCCCGGATCAGAGGTCATGGGTTCGACTCCTGTGGAGTCCATACAATTTTTCCACAGCCAACAAATGAGGGGTTCCATGTGGCAGCCCACGACTGGGCCACGTGGAACCATAACACTTTCCATCAAACAAACATGTGTCAAGATGTGATTCGCTCGCTTGTAAACACCTGCCCAATCAGCATGCCACATGTCTGACACGTGTTAGTCTGTACTGCCCAGTCACCTACCACATGTCAGGTCGTACTGTACGGTCACCTACCACTTGTCCATCCATACGGCCACATCATTGTATGGTCAGCTGCCACGTCAGCACTGTACGGACTGTACAGTCATAAATAAATTTTCATGTTTGGCAAAACTAACAGAATGTGATATCTTGCTCATACGACGTTCGTTTGAGCCCATTCAAGTTGCATTGGGTTCGTATCAACGAGGCCTACACACACATCCATTTTGAAGCGATTATAAGAACTTTGTTTTTTAGGCCTTCCTGGACCCATTTTGGTTCCTGGATCCATTTTGGATCATAAAGAAAAGGTAAGAATTGCATGACTACTCAAGTCTTCATCCAAAGTGTCAACAAATTCATTCTTGGGTAGTTTGGGTGCTTCCACATGATATTTCCTAAACATCTCCCTTTTCAAAGTCACAAAGGTGTCATCACAAGTAGGAATAGTAGCATATGAAAGATCCATTTGCAAAGAACCCCCAAAGTGAGAAGCGAACTTTCTTGACAAAAGAATCCCCCAAGAATTCAAGATATCTATAAGTCACCCACATAGTTGATAGAATTAATTGACCCATCATTGTACATATCACTTACTCATTGAGTGGATTCTTTGGCAACCATACAAGTCTCTTGGTTATGTGCAAATTACAAGGGTTGCGCCACAATAAGGCTTCTTCGTCCATCACATTATTTATTTCTAGAGGATCAAGAACTCTTTGATTCTAATTATGTTGAGTTTTCCTAGGCTTATCCCAACCACCACATCTTGGTTGAAATCTATTTTGTTGGGTTTACCTTTCCAAAAGAACCACCTTTTTTGGTATGGCTTGGTTTTGTTGTTGAAGTGTTTTTGTTTGTTTAGCAAAACTATCCTCCATTCTCTTCATGGCATTTGATAAAAATGTCATCGTATCATTCTCAGAACTAGTAGTGATGAAAAAAATATTCTTGGGTTCACTCTTAATTCTAGAAGATCTTTCTTGGTTGGATCTTCTAGAAAAGTTAAGTTCTTTCCAACCTTGATTGTAGCTTGTTGGGAAGTTGCAAGGTTTTGGGGGTCTTGTTGTCTCAAATTTCTCCATCAATGGAATCCAAGTAGTAAATGAGAATTGCTTGTTCTAGGGGTTTGATATTTTGTTTTATCTTTTGGAAAATCTAACTAAATCTTTTATTAAACTCTTCCATAACCTCATTCTCGTTTTTCTTGGTTGAGATAAGGGAAACCAACAAATACCTATTTTCCTTCTTCTCACCCCATTTCTCCATAAAAGCATTCTTCAATTGGTTCAATGTACTAATTCCATTTGCAGGTAAGGATATGAACCAAATTGATGCATCATCTTCCAAGGAAAGTGTAAATAACCTCATTTTTACATCCTCATAATTTGTAGCAAACTTGTTGGCCATATTCTTAAACTTCCTCCAATGGTTTGCTTCTAACAAAACATTATTCCCTTGAAAAGTTGGAAAATTATCAATGGATTTATCAGGAATATCATGGGGATATCCTTGGATGTTTGTAAAGTCAAAAGGGATATTCAATTCAGCAATCCAATCACCCATTGTAACTTAAGTGTTTGGTGCATTATCACTCTCAAACAAATATCAAATATCTTCAACAACCAGAAGGTCTAGGTAATATTCAAAGATTGGGGGTTCTTTGATCCTATGGATTTGTTGGTCGAAGTATATTTCAGTCTCTTGGATCAAATGAATAGTTCCCTTAGAATATCTCCTTGTAGAGTATCTCTTAGGCAAGGGTTTGTTACGTGGAGTCACTGGATAAACTTTTCCCAAGCTCATCAAACTTGAATCTAAGAATTATAAACTCAGGAAGTGGAATTTCTCCCTAGCAATGACACCAAAATGTTACTACTCAAACTCTCACTAAAGGAAAAGTCATAAACTTTATGGGAGATCCTAGAAAAAACTACTAGGAAATCCACCCATTGTCACCTCACTGGCCTTTCCCCACACTTTAGACTAAGGAAATTAAGTTTCCTTAGCTAGGGGGGAATACCTATGGTCTATCTATCCAAATCAGTGGTAGCAATGGGATATTTTCTAGGACTAGATTGACTAAGACAACTAGCAATTTAATCAATTGACTCTCAAGGTTGAAGACATATTAAGGTATGTAATTTATTTGCTAGATTAACAAGTCTTTAATGATGTGTAAATGAAACAAATGTGCTTGTAATAAAATTATTATGTTGGGAAACCAAATGAAAGGGTGCAACACATGAGTGGATTAAACATATTCCACATTCAATGTCAAAATAACATCAACCATGGAAACAAAAAAAAGCCAAAGTGTTAAACGAGGCTCTTATATGAAGCAATGATATCCAATAAACCAATATAGAGTGGCATTCATGAGACTTAAATTAGAGCATGATATGTAACCATAAGACTTAAAGAGATAATGTCATTTTTTTCCACCATGTCCTTTATCCCCAAGTATTGAAATTTCTAGAATTATGGGACTTGTTTATCATCCAATTCAAGTGTGTCAACAAATGAGATCATGTGCCAAATGATTCTCAATCCACAACAATGATGATTCAGACTTTAGGATAGCTAAAATAAGATCATATTTCATTCAAAGCATATAATTGTCATGTGCAATATTAAGGCCTTTATCAACCACTAGATACCATTAGAGCATGCTCATATGTAAGTTTAAATGCCAATAATTCATTGTTGTTATAAATGAATATTCAGGACAACAAAGTTTTTATTATATTCCACTTACTTGTAGCATCATCACAAAAAAATGCCATTATCACATAGGTTGTATTTAAACCATATTAACTAGTGCCTTAGGTATGTCCCAAAATATTACTAATCCAAAGATATATTCCAAAGAAAACAATGAACTAATGCAATCCTATATACCATCAACAAGTAATCAATAAGTCGATCATTAGGAAGATAATAGGTGGACTATTCATCAGTTTAAGTGATGTATCAACATGAAATGATAGTGAAGATGTTATGATAAATGCAAGAACAAATAATTTTTTTCAAATACTTACTCCCTTTAAACCACAAATTTCACTTATGTGGCTAATTGGGTGGCTCTAGAACTATTACCCTTGAAGGGGAAACATGACATATACATCATCAAAATCCAATACTAGCGAATCATTTATCTCAGAAGACACATAAAGAAATTCAATATCATCTTCTCACAGGGATATGACTTAGAATACTTTCAAAGATAGATTACATGGAGAATTTGAAAGGAAAAATTGTGTATCCCTAGACAAATCCCTATGTTAAATTCTAGATAGTGAGTTATATTTATATTGGTGTTTTCAGCTAGACCCTTTAATTGTAATTGTACCCTTTGTTTCCTATATATACACATTAAGGAGATCTAGTTTTAGAATCAACTCATCTCATTATTGTACATTCCTTCTATTGTAAAAGGAGGTTTTCCCCTCAAAGAGACTTATCTTTCATTCTTATATCCATTTCTCAAGGCGTAGAGCTTCTTCTCTTTATAGTTTTAGGCTATTTTGGTATTTGTTGCCTAACATTTGGTATTCGAGACTGTGATCCTAAGGTTTTTCTCCTTCAATCAAGACATCTTGGAATTTTCGCTATAATTTTTTTTCTAGGATGTTTCAGACAATGAAAATTTGAGGAGGTTGAGTAGAAATACTAGGGTATAGGTGGTAAAATTTTTAATTTCTGGTTCGTTATAATTTCGTATATATAGCTTATGGAAGATAGGGTTTTTGACTCATCTTGAAATTAGTTTTAAACAATTCATGTTATAATTTTCGCTATATATATTTTTGGGAAGTTTCAGATGGCTCAATTTTGATGAGACCAAGTACCAATATTAGGGTATAGGTGGTAAAGAAATCAAGTTCTATTTCATTGCACTTTCGCAGATATAGTCTATGGAAAATAGGGTTTGTGACTAATCCTGAAATCAATTTTAAAAGAGTTATCTTGGAATTTTTCCTATAACTTTTTTGCGGTGAAGTTTTAGACTTTGAAGTTTCCAGAATCCTGAGGAGACATAGAGAGTTGCGTGTGAAATGGTTTTCACATTTTTAATTATTAAACTTTATGAGATATATCTTGTGGAAGTTAGGGTTTTTTACTAGTCCTAAAATTAGTTTCAAATGAGTAATTTGGGAATTTTGGTTATAACTTTTTTGTGGTGAAGTTTTAGAATGTGAAATTTTCAGGAGTTTAATAAAACATTAAAGTACTACAGGTCAAAATGTTAGGCTCAAAATATCTCAAATTTAAGAGATACATCATGACAAAGATCAACCATCCAGAAAGTCTCCAAATTAGGGTTTTAAAGGTACATATCTTATACTTGGCATAGTTTTATATTGGAAGATATATTTTTGGTGATTAAAATTTGTGATAAAGAGGAAAAAGAGCAGTATTACCATTTTTTCACATGGCTCCAAAAGATTCTCCAAAATTTAATCCACCAACTAAACCTCTAAAGAGATCAACCATGACTCAAGAAGAAAGAGAAGAGATTTTTCATCAAATGGAACGAAAGATGGGTGAAAATAGGGAACAGATGGAAAAGAATATGGACAATTTGATGGAGTAAAAGGAAGATAAAATGAAAAAGTTAATGGATCAAAGGATAGATTCCGTCAATCAAAGGATAAATTCCATGAATCAAAACATGGATAAAATGATGCAGCAATTACAAAATTCCATCTTACATACCATGGATGAAAGATTCCATTAAGGAGATATCAAGACACAAGGAAATTGTCAAAATGTGGAGGAAATAATATTGAGTCCCATAATCATGATTATTCATCACTTCAAGATCCACATCATTACGGGTTCAATGCAACACCAAGCAACTACTTAATTCCCAATATTGATATGAGGAAATTTGATGGTAAAGATCCTATAACATGGATATTCTAGATGGATAAATTCTTTGATCTACACCAAGTGTCAACTTTACAAAAGGTAACTTTTGTAGCATTGTATTTAGAACTTGATCATTTTTTTTGATACCAATGTCTTTGCGAACGAAAAAATGACTCTATTATCTCTTGGTCCATTTTTACAGATGAATTGATAACACATTATGGGGATATTAAGAGTAACACATTCTTTAGTCAATTGATAAATATTTGGAAAAATGTCCAATTGTAGAGCACATTCAACAATTCCAAAAGCTCAGTCTCAAGGTAAAGGAAAATCTAGAAGATAATTTGTTAGATCTCTTTATGGGCACTTTAAAGGAGAACAATCAACATGAGGCGCGACTCTTAGAACCTAAATCCCTAGTTAATGCTTTCAGTATCACAAGAAAAATGAAAAGAAAAATATGGCTACTAGAAGGGTGGTCGCTAACAACTATAGAGAGAACCATGTTCCCTCTCCTAACCTCCCTCAAACAATAAGGTTAACACCTTAGTAAATGAATGAAAGAAGAACAAAGGGAATATGTTTCAATTGTGACAAAAAGTATAGTAAGGGGCACAAACGCGATGAGAAAAAAATATTATGCATAGACTGTGAAGAGGAAGAAGATCAAGAATTGGAACCATCAAAATATCTAGATGTATAAGAGACTAATCCAACCATATATTTTCATGCACTAGGCAACATCAATACTCCAAAATCCTCAAAATAGAAGGATATATCAAAAATAAAAAGGTAACAGTGTTGATTGATTCTGGTAGTACCCATAAATTTATCAATTACAAATCAACAAAACTTCTCAATTGCTTTGTATTTCCAGCACCAGAGTTTCAAGTAATGATTGTAGATGTGTTGGACTACAATTGTCATTAGACCAAAACCCGCTGGTCTTAGTCTCCAACACAATCGTTGGAGTTAGGATCCACGAGGGGGGGTTAACCCATGTCGCGAAACATGCGGGAAGTGTTGAACACAATGTCCAACAATCTCCCCCCCAATGCCTGTCGGGTGAGTTTCAAAATCGATACCTGATGCTTTGATACCATTTGTTGGACTATGATTTTCGTTAGACCAAAAACCGTAGGCATTAGTATCTACCACAATCGTCGGAGTTAGGATCCACGGGAGGGGGTTAACCCATGTCACGAAACTCGTGAGAAGTGTTGAACCCAAAGTCCAACAAGATGGATATACTATGACTTGTTTAGAGAAGTGCCATAGTATTAATCTTAATATGAGGTAGTATTTATTGGATAGTACCATGATTGCAATCCAAATGAACGGTGTTGATGTTGTATTAGGGGTCCAAAGGTTATAATCATTGGGAATAATGTCCCTTAATTTTCAAGATCTTTTCTTGAGATTTTCCTCAGAAGGAAAGGAAATTGAGCTCAAAGGTATCAAAGGGAAACCCTCTAAAGTGAGGTCTAATAACATGATAAAATTACTAAAAAGGGACAACATGGTGTAATTGCACAATTGTGCTCACTACATGTTCAAACATCTATATCCTCTGCTCTAGTGGATCTCAAAATTTTTATCAACAATCATTCCAAGGTATTTGGAGAGATTCCTAAGGGTCTTCCACCTGCTCGAGATCATGACCATGCTATTCATTTGCAACTAGGAAGTGTACCACCTAACATTATGCCTTATAGGTACCCATAAGCACAAAATAGTGAGATTGCGCATATGATCCAAGAAATGTTAGAGGTTGGCATCATTCAACCTAGCCAAAGTGTTTTCTCTTCACCAGTGGTGATGGTTACAAAAAATGATAGTTCATGGCGTATGTGTTCAGATGATAGACAAATCAACAAAATGACCATCAAATATGAGTTTACTATTCCTATCATTGATGAATTATTAGTTGAATTGTATGGAGCAATTTTCTTTATTAAGTTGGATCTTTGTTCAAGATATCATCAAATTAGAATGCAGAAAGAAGACATTCCCAAAATAGCCTTTAGAAAACATGAAGGTCATTCTGAGTTTTTGGTTGTTCCATTGGAACTTACTAATGCACCTTCAACACTTCAAATCTTGATGAATTCTTTTTCCAAACCCTTCCTTAGAGAATTTGTATTGGTATTGTAGCACCCCTCCAGGATGCTAGACAATCAATCACTCATTAAATACATATGCAATAAAAACTTTGTTTTAACATAATTTCATTGATTTCCATTTCCACAACTCTTTACATTTGCTCAATGATATTAATAATATGATGAATTCGGTCATATGTTAACTCTAAGATTTAAAATTTAAAATAAAATTATAACAAAATACCACTGAAAAATACCTCCTCCATGGTTTGTTGAAGCTCATCAATTGCAATGTAGTTCTACTAGTAGTAGGAGAGTGCTTCCAAGTATTCTTTTCCCATTTTCTTTTCCCACTTGCCCAGAGGGAAACAATGGAATCCTCCCAGCCAACTAGGAGCCTAGTCAACTTCTTAGATCCAAGAAACCTTTCAGTTTCTTTTCCCTCCATGCCTGTGGCTCCAAGAACAACAAAACACATATGCTCTAAGAAGACTATCACAAGAATTATATCTGCCAAGAATTTCACAACCTCTCATCATGCTCAAACCTCCCAATGCTCTTCTTCCTCACCATTTCTCCTCCCTATTTAGCAAGTTTCCATATACCCTTCCCCAAGTCTCATAAACCACCCTCATTATTATCCATCAACCTCCCTTATCTAGATTTTTGGGAAAAGATTAAAATAAAACTAAAACATAAACGAATTGCATTAAAAAATAATAAATAAAATGGAAAGTCTTTCTTCTCATGCTATCTAATAAATGCAATTTGAAAATTTTCCCCAAAATGTACATGACAACCCACCTAACTTATTTAATTCATCATACCAACCATCAATCAAAGTCAAAGAAGGTATTTAATGCTTCTAGATATTTTTGTATGCAATATAATTTACATAGTCAATAAGCATTCAATTAATAGTTAATAATCTAGTTTAATAATTAATACATTAATTAATTGTCCTAGTGTATATGTGTAGGGTATGTGTGCGTAGCTAGCAGACACATATATCATGCATGTACTAACGATGAACAACCACTGCCTCTAGTGCATAGTTCCTATATGATCACACTAAGACATGTAGGACATTAAATCAAGTAACACATCATTTAATAATCTTAACAAACAAAATTACACCAATTCATCAATAACTCATTATCACACTTAAAGTATCAATAGGAAATCAAAAGAGTTTTAAACATGGTAGGAACCAAGTGAGTAAACAATAGTGGCATCTCTAATCCCCAATCAATATTCTCAACTAACATCGAAGCATCCTTCCTTCCTAACCTACTTCCATCTTCCATCCTATTATTTCCTCTGTTGGACTAAGCTAGAGCGTCAACTATATTGACCTAACTCTAGATATAACTTGTTAGTGGAAGTGTCATACATATCGACCAAGCTTCCCTAGCAGGCAACTAGCAGTCGCCATCGTACATCTAGGGGAGCGTGACTTCACACAACCCTCCCACGACTCTAGGTTTCGGAGAATAAATGGTGGAAAATACCTCCACCCCTCCTTATAGAACTAGGGTCAACACCCTACATCAAGCCATACTTTGCAACTACTGTTCTTAGAGTCACGTCATCAAATAACCACTTTGGGAAAACTATGTATCATGTGAAAACCACACTTACCACAGATCATAGCAATATTTCAAATCATAAATTAAATAATAAGTATGACTTATAGCATTATATTCTTGATGTCTACGACATCCAAGTTTCCTTAGCACTATAGTCGTTTGGCTATCACATAAATCATCAATCTATAGGTTAGTTCACCAATAACTCATATCCATGCATGTACATCATAATTTCATATAAGGATCCATATCTATATTGATGTTCAATTAAGAAATGTATGTTTATTTATAGCATGCCTTGCATCTGTTATGAATTCACAACATAACTCGAACTGATATCCATGTACCAAAATTCCATATTTAAATTTGCATGTTTGAACAATTCTCATAACTATCATAATCATGAACATATAACAATAAAAATAGAAGTATCCAACACATAAATAGGTCCATATATACACATCTCAAATGTTTATATCAATCTAACTAAGTTCAAATAACTACTAAGCAATGAATTACTGATATGAATAAAACCAAAGTTCTAATTGTCTGAGTTCAAAATACGGGGTGTTACAGGTATTTTTTGATGATAAACTAGTCTATATAAAATCTTGAGAAGAGCATGTACAACATGTTGACAAGGTCTTAAAACTATTAGAAGAGAAACAACTATATGCAAAGTTTTCCAAGTGTTCCTTTGGGGTTCAAGAAGTGGAATATTTGGGTCATATTGTATCTCATGAAGGTGTTAAAGTGGACCCTAACAAAATTAAAGTTATGATGTAATGGTAAATTCCCAAAACCTTGAAGAATCTTAGAGGATTCTTAGGATTGACAGGCTATTACTATCAGTTTGTCATAATTATGATTAAATAATAGCACCTCTAACAACATTATTAAATAAGGAGGCATTTTCTTGGAATCAAGAAGAAACCACAAATTTTGAAAAACTTAAAAAAAAAATGTGTACAACTCCTATCCTGGCTACACTTGACTTCACAATTTTTTTTATTGTGAAGTGTGATGTCTCAGACCATGGTATTGGTGCAATTTTAATGCAAGAATGAAGGTCCCTTTCCTTTTGAAAGAAACCAACTTAAAAAAAATAACTTACTAAAACCCATTTATGTAAAAGAAATGTTGGCCATACTACATGCATGTAATAAATAGTGCCCTTATCTAATAGGAAGACACTTCAAAGTAACAATAGATCATGATAGTTTGAAGTGCTTCTTGGAACAATGATTATCTTTATAAGAGAAACAAAAATGGGTTACAAAGATACTAGGTTATGAATATGAAATTATCTACAAAAAGAAAAACATAATATGGTAGCAAATGCACTTTTTGTTATTTCCATTCCACAACATATTGGGTGGAAGAAGCAAGGATAGAATGAAAGCAATATCATAAGGTATGCAATATCAGACAACAACTACCAAAAGCCCCAAATGCATTAGACAAATTTGTGTGGAAGAATGATTTGTTGTGGTATCAAGATCACCTATACCTATGCAAGAATTCCCAACTCAAACAGAAGGTCCTTTTGGAATTGCACACTTCTCCTATAGGAGAACATTCAAGGTTCTTGAAAAATTACCAAAGGATCAAGACGGGTTTTTTCTAGGATGTTCTTAAAACCGATGTTCAAAAGTTTGTGACCGAGCGTGTGGTTTACCAATAGAATAAGGGAGAAAAAATCAAGACCCAAAGTCTCCTACAACCATTAGCTATACCAAGTCAATGTTGGGAATAGGTTTCAATGGATTTTATTATAGGTTTACCCAATATGAAGGAAACAATTCCATTGACAATGTTTTTATATAGGTAAATTATGTGGATAAAAACACTTAATCATTTAGTTTATCAATTGGGGTTCTCATAATCTTTGTGAGGAACATACATTGTTTGTGCAAGATGAAGGAGACTTGAATTGGCTGTTAAGAAAATACTAACTATGATTCTAGGTTTCAAAATCAAAAGCAAAGCTAAGGAAAGGCATAGATAACCAAGTAACAAGCTA
>ML777809.1:1593265-1647858 GCA_009831015.1 Picea engelmannii
CTGTTGTATTTGAAATCTGATCCACCTCTCGTGCAAAAATCCTGAGTATACTCCTGATGGGGGCCTACAGGTCATTCCCTGTAAGGCAAGTTGACACACCGACTGTAATTTTTGTTGACATTCTGCAAACGCCTCATAATTCTTAATCTTGGCCCTTCCCTCTATCTTCCTGGGTGAGGTACATATGAAACCACTTCTCTTTTATCCTTTGAATGACTTGTTGATGACTTTCCCGGTTAATTATACCAAAATCAAAAAATTCATCCTTATTTCTCCAATTAGGGAGGTCAGGCTTCAATTGAACAAAAACAAATGTATTTGTTAAAATATCACCTAAGATAAAATTCATAAAATGATCAAAAAAGTGAGAAGGATATCAATCTTTGGTGTGGACAATTGTTCCTCAAGCACCTCTTCTCTTTGATTTTCTTCATCAAAAATCTCTTATGGATCTCCTTGAGAGATATGATTATTATGAATACTGTTTTCAAGTTCATGGTATTGTTCTTGGACAATGTCAAGGTCAACAATATCATTATTATGTTTAGTTTCCTCCTCTGAAACTAGTGGTTCTATTAAATTTGTTGCTCCTAGCAAGACTTCTAGCTCAGAATTTTTCTTTTGAGATATTACTATTTTCCTTTTAAGCATCTGATTTTTAACTTTCAATCTATCTATCATTCTCAACAATCTCAGATAAGAGGGTTTCTTATACAAATTAGACTTGAGATGAGAGAAGTTTTACCTTTCTTCCTTGGAGATAAGATTCCTCAAACTGCTGAGTTGGCTCATACCCAGTTGACTGGTAATATGAAGCCTACTCCATTTCTTCTTCTTCTGAATTAGTAATATTTATGTAGACTTGCTTTGACTGGTCATCATCGTCCCTTACATGACATGGTGTTTTCCCACATTATTTTGTGCCTCAGATCTTCGAGCTCAGGTCTCCCTTGGCTCTGCAGTGGCAACTATCTTTGTTTTCTCTTGCAACAGTCGAGACTGTTGTTTGGTCATTGGCTTTGGGGCAGAGGAAGTAGACCCCACAACCTCCTTTTATTTTACGGAGCCAGAGTATACAAAGGGGCGAGCCCTTGATCTGGCTTACGAGAAAGAACCCTTCCAACAATAAATGCCTCCCATTTCTAGTCACGTTCTTGGAGTTCACTCATCAAAATGATTTTGACGAGTCCATGGTGATACATTATTGTCTGAGATTTGGTGCACTTGAGAGCTAACACTGCCATCTTGCCCAAGCTTTTATGCAGGTAAAAGAGAAAATTAATGGGTTGGCTACCGTTGAGATGAAGCAGCCGTGGAACATGGTATAAATACACTATGTTGTGTCTTCCCTCACACTAAATATACTTCTGGATGTAATACGTGACCTCGTCCCAAGGAGAGATTATCTGCAATCGAGGAAATCCTTTTCTGAAGCTCCGTATTCGTTCAGGATGTCGGAGGAACGTTTCCCAATTTTCTTAAGGAAATTTAATATTCTTTTACCATCTCTCCCCATTTCATGGTAGCCCAATGGCTCGGGTGATAGAGGATTCAGTGACGTCAAAACTTAATCCCTGAATTTTGGCCTGGAACTCATCAAATGTCTGAACAAATCGCATAGTGAGTTGGGGATTCCCCCCTCTGAAATTTTGGAAGAATTGGAGCCAGCATGCTCTTGAAAATATGTTTGAAAACCGAGTGTTGGCCATGAGGGCCTCTACATTGTCGGGCTCATCCCTGTTCACATGATCGCCCATGGTGCTAAAATATCATTCAGAGGTGCAACTTCAACGTCAGAATGATCGCGTCAGAGTTAAATTTGTCAATACTGTTGTCTTGGGGATGATCCTTAGTTTCTGCAGCGTTACGATGCTATAAAACTATGATATAATTGACACCCTCATTGATTTTTTTTGTCACGCGATCATATATGATGTGCACAGCTACTATAGTATTGGAATAAATTTCTCTACTTCTTTAAATGATCCACATGATATGCAGGTCTGCAGTAAAAATTGATTAAGTTTATCACTCTTAGAAATGATTCTCACAAAGCTGTTGTAGAATCATTACCCAAAATGCTTCTATTAGTTATTATTTTCAGAGACAGAGATGATATTATTGGTGCTGACTGCGTTTCCAACTATGTCAACTCAGTGCCACAGTTTTAATGTTGTTAAAATGATGATACATGCACCCTTTGTCTCGGTCGAGTGACTTTGTGGCGACTTTAGGTTATGGGGTGCGTAGTTCAAACAACTCACCCTCCATACGATGATAATATGTCGTTTTGATGACCAGGTGCGCTAGCAATTTGAATTTAAATGTGACCCTTGTTCGCATCCTCCCCATTTAGCTTCTTGAATTCCCGTCATTTAATACTACTGTCAACAGGCCACCGGAACCACCAGGACACCATGGAATAACCTTGGACCTTCGCTTCTTTGTTAACTGGTCACCAGAACCACTGGGCTACCAGACCATGGGGAATAACTCTCCAACTCTACTGCTTTGATAACCGGCCACCGGGAAACAAATACTTATTCTTTGTGAAGGTTTTTAAAGGCCGATCTGGTTGAGCTGGGGTTCGCTAAAGGTAGAGATTCTGCCAATTTAGCCTACAAAATGCTTGTAAACCATGAATTGTCTTATGCATAAACTGATTCTTCCTCTAAGAATTTAGACTTAAATAGTCAACTCAATAACTCGTGCTCATAATTCTCAATGCAATAGCTGGAGTTTACAATACACATTATAACATTTTGATATTTGGAAACTCAGAAATCCTGTAGCTTATAAAACTTCAATATGTTGGAGTCTTGATACCCCTGTAGCTTATGTTGTTGTGTGGCATTTCAACAAATTTCTGTAGCTTCTAACTTCCACTTTTTGCAATATCAATTAAACTTTGGAGTTCAAATCTCCTCACAATGCTTTCAATGCTTTGTATTTTCGAAAAGTCCTGTAGCTTTTAATTTTAGCATGCCAACACATAACTCATAATATTTGCAATGCCTCTGACTTGGAGGCATATTACAAAAATTCATAAATAGTCTTGTAACCATATAAACTTTGGCCAACAGATTCCATTTGACAATATTTTGAGAATGATATTGGGTTCAAAATATTCCAAAGGTTGAGATTAAAATTTTAGGAGGATACTACTTCGAAATATCTCATGGAAATTCAGAGTTTTACAAAGCAAAAAAAAACAAAAAAATGAAAATATCCCTTTGAAGTTTTAGATTGTGTCATACCCAAGTTAACTCATCAGTGCAGATATATGTAGCTCTGGTTATAAAGTATAAGCCTCAAACTTCCCACATAGGTCACTTTAAATTTAAGCAATGCACTTGAGACCCTTTGTAACCATACATGATTTCCCATAATAAAGTTTCTTGAGTCAATTATGGATATAGGTTGCCAAAGACAAAGTTTGAGTTATAAAGACATGACATAAGTTTTGGACTAATGGTAACTCTTTAGTGAAGGAAGTCTCATTTGCTTATTTGAAAAAGAGAAGTCCAATGCATGATTGCCAAGATAGCTCAAGATATCAAGTTATGGTCTTTGAAAAGAGAATTCAAAGCATGGCTTGATATATAACACTATAAAACTCCAAAGCTTATATGAATAAGAGTTTGTAATGTACATGATGTACAAGAAGTTTGGGGGACAGAGTATTAGTGTAGGGTGCAAAGTATGTTAAAGAAAAGTTCCCAAGTCTTAAAGTATGGGGATCTCTTTTGAGTATTATAACAAAAAGTAGTTGTCTTGGTTAGGGATGGTCCTACTTTCACCCAAATTTAATGGAGATTCCCATGTATGTTCAGATGTACACTTATATTTCCAAAAGAAGTTCTGTCATATATCACAGAGTTTGACTTTTACAAACATACACATGTGTTCTTGTCTCACACCTAGCCTTCAACAAATCTTGTATAAGCGAGTTTTGAAAGAGATGGCTCTTTAGTTTGGAAATTGAATACAACTATTGGCATTTACAAAGTTATATTCTCGTGAGACAAAGTTCCAGCAATTTGGTATAGAATTAGATCAAAGGGTCAAATGGTCCTGTTATCGCACAATTTGTACTTATTCCAAGGACAAGGTTTAGGGAAGGAAAATTGGCGTAACGGGAGGTTATCCTATCACTGTCATCTCAACGGGATACCTCTTTCTATTTAGGGTTGATAGCCTAGGGTAGACGTCCCCGGTGACCTAGGGGTTTGAGAAAGCAAAGGTTAAAGTTTCTATGAAAATGTGCCCTCTCACCAGTCACACTGATCAGAGAGTCCCAGGGTTTTAGTTAATGAAGTAATGAAGAATTAAGATGTACCTGCCCAGAACAAAGCAACAAGAAAAAATATCTTTTGCAAGTACAACTTGCTGTTAGTACTTCATAAAACCCTGGACTTTATCAATAAAATCAATAGTTGATTTATAATGAAGCAAACAGAAATTTATAGCAGCAATGTTTATAAGACAATAGCTTCACAATAAATGCCTTAAAATGGCTTCAAAATGACCAAGAATGATTACTCATTAACACCAAAACACTAACATTGGTCAGAAGCAAGTAAGGCAGTGTATTAATCAACTTTTCAATTGCTTTTAGGTGATTTTAGTGCTGCAATAGATGGTTGTAGCTTACTTTAATAACAACAGAAAATAGGTTAGTAGATTAGACTATTCTAAGGTTAGGAGTAGTTAGTAGAAAACTCAAGGTAAAGGTTTTGATAGTAGTTTTTGTCAATCACTCAATAGCAAGGCTTAGATCAATGCTTTTTTAGGGTAAATGGAGTCCTTTTAGGCAGCGATAAATCTTGATGGAACAAATGATAATGAGAGAACTAGAGACAAGAGGGGTCAATAATTGAAGTGTTGGTAGCCCAAGGCTTCAATCACCAAACCCTAGGGGGGAAATGGCTACTAGGAAGTAGGTAACCCTAGGCCCTAGTAGTTTTCCTCTTTCTTTAGCTCAAGGATGAAGTAGATGACGACTTAGATGAAGCAAAATGTGCTAGGGTGTTGCAATGGCAAGGCCCTTAGAAAAAGCTTCAAGAAAATCGGTTTTCTAGCATAATCTAGTAGGTGAAAGTTATTAAGGCAAGGACAATAACATGTGCTTAGCCTCCTAGGGTTTTAAGCTAGCAATTTCATAATCTTAGTATAAATGCAAGATAAATGTAACTATAACCATTCAATGAAGAATAATTGTAGAAAATTTACTTACATTCACCAAGAATCATCTAGCAAATAGCCTAGAAAATTTACTTACATTCACCAAGAATCATCTAGCAAATAGCCTAGTTGAACAATTCCACCAAGAAAAATGCCAAAATAGTCCAAAATAAGCCTCCTTCAAGAAGTGCGCACCAAATTTCAGCCAAGTACGCCTAATTAGGGTGCAAATTTCAGACCTCACACTTGTGTGAGTGAAAGATGATGAAAAAATACAAGGGAAAATCCCTTATTTATACAGTTACAATGACTAGAATTAGGTAAAAAAGGACGACATGGCCAGTTACATGTAATATCCAGTTTTTACATTAAATGACAAATTAAAACCCTAAATCAAGCAGAAAAGGTGACATCATGCCCTTTTAGGGTGACGTTAGGCCTTTTTAGTGCAACGTTGGCCTCCCAAGGCCTTTGGATCAAACCACACGTGCCACTTGGCACACAACTTCCTTCGAAGTGTCCAAAACGCTGGGTGACATCAAGGGCCACAAAGGTGACATCATGGGCCTTCCAAGGCCTACATCATAGTGGGAAGGGCAAGACCCCCCTGGGTTCAGGCCTGGCAGGCTGTCTAAGGTGGAACATCCTCCTCTCTCTCTGGTGCAAACCTCTAATCTGTCTCTGCCCCTGGCTGGGGTCTCAACATCCATCTGGTAGGATTTTATCCCTATGGAGGTCCAAACTAATCATCTCCCCATGTGTACCTGTCCGTCGGGTGTAGCACTACAACAACAACAAGTACGGCCTCCATGGGCTCATAAGTCACAGTGATCATAACAATGTCAATCACATCTAATAATCAAGTTATTTAAACATGTGCATAAAACCCCCTTTCCCAGACAAGTGTTCAAAGAAGTTATGCTATTCTACAAGCCAGGTTTGGAGGGGACGTTAGGAGGTCCTATTGGGATAATTCTCATTGGATGTGGGATGTTTCCAGGTGAAGACAAATCCAGGCCATGTAAGTGGATGAGGTGGTGAGGGATGTTTGAGCAATGGGTGCAGTGATGATAGGGGAATGTATGGCTTACCTGTGAGTGCCTCTGAAGAGGGTGAATTGCACCTTATCATGGATGCAAGTGTTTCCAAGCCCATTCAATGCCTTTTATCTTTTATCTTATTGCTTTTTCTTTTAAGAGACTAGTTAGCGGACACTACTTTGGCGTGGTGACTAGTGGTGACAATGTTACCCACAAGCATTTCACAGAGATGAGAAGGTTGGCTCGTGATGAGACCCCCTTTCTCTTGGCTATGCCACCAAGAGCCACTACCTTGGCATGGTGACCAGATGAATGGTAGTGTCATACCGCTACATGCCCATGGACCTAATAGGCTGGCTCGTGATGAGACACCCTATCCTCCAACTAGGTCTTGATTTTATTATTTTATGGGTCCCTTTGTTTCTTGCTGAGAAGCCTTTTATTGCTTTCTCGGGTATCCCTGAGCGAAGCATCTGAAGGTTTTGTTATTTTGGATTTTATCTTTTGCCAACTACTTTTACCCTGTGGGCCTTTATCCCCTTCTTCCCACAAGGTAAGGTACAACCCTTTACTAGCTTGGCAAACCCAATGCCCGAACCAATGTATGGGATGGATGAGAGGGAGAAAGATGAAAAGTGGTATGTATGGTGGGAATGGATGATGACCTTTCATGAACCCACCCAGTGGAAACTCAAATGCTATGGGAACCAACTTACTAGGGCATCCTGTCATTCCCCTCAGGCGTGGACAAGTGGAAAGGCATAAGGCCCAAGCACACGTTAGAAGTGAATGCACATATTCAAATGTTTTGAGAATCAAAGTGACACATACCATGATACCCAGACTCATTACCTCATGGAGCAAGACCTACTGCTGCTGAAGGAATAGGTCGATGGGATGGATGTTGCTTCTGCTGACAAGGTGGAGGCGCTGAAGAAGAAATATGGGGCCTCCAGGGCCAGACTCAAGTCAATATGGCTCTCGATACTCCATGTCTAGGACATGTGGGACTCAAGACATAATCTCCTTAGTTATCCCTAGGCTAGGGGATAACGGGGTCATTTCCAAAGGCTTGTGGAAAATTGGAGTAATGATGAGAACAAGGTAGAGGGCATAAAAAAACAAGGTTCCAACTATCGTCACAATGACTATTGGCTCAAAGAAGTCACAAACTAGATTAGTTATTTACTCTATGAAGAGATCAAATAAATGTTTGATTGTTACCTTCATACTTGCTTGAGGTTGAGTTCCTTCTACCAATATTTTTGTACTGACGGGGCTGGTCTTTATACCTCTTGTAGTTTTGACTTTCCCTGTTGTAGATTGTCAAATGATAGCATGCTCAATTGGCTCTTTGACTTGGAACATTAATGAAAAAGGAGAAGGACATTAAAATGCAGAAAATCAATGTAGAACTTCCCTTTATGAGAATAGGTCTATTGCAGCAAGCCTGGTGGTTGAAGTTTCCTCAACATGATATGTAAGGTCCTCAAAACAAAATTTCTCAACAGAGTAAAAAATATTGTATAGTTTGAGAAGGAGATGAACATTTTACTCTCCAAACAAATCTTCAAGTAGCATATCTAGATTTTTTATTTGTCTCCAAAATAGTCATAGTACAGTTCTTCAGTCCATATTGATATACATATGGAGAATCCTCCCCCATGCTGAAGTGTTTGCATGACCCCATGGAAACTGTCATGTGGGTCTTAAAACAAGATGCAATTGATTGCAACCATACCTCTGTCTTGCTGCTGAGATGAGAATATCAAACTGACCATACCTTAGAAATGTTGACTTCAAGAAACTGAGAATTTTATAGTAAAAAGTTTAAATGACAAGTTGTCAATCAAGAGAGACATGTTTAGGTGCTATGGTATTGTAGATTCCTTTGAAGTGGTAAGTGTTCTTGAACCAATCAAAATGAGGATCTTTGACCTAATCTTTGTCCAAATTTCTTTCCAATGACACAGTGACTTTGTAGGCTTGGGTTTGTAATTTGGTGGTAAGTTAAACCTTGTGGCTCTCTTGCAATCATGACAATGTCAGTGAGTGTTACAATCATGTGAAAACAATTCAATGCATGGCCATGCTAAAAATGGGTCTAGTTATGGGACAAAACTTGATGGAGAGTGGAGTAAGAAAGAAGAATATCTTTGAAATCCAAGTGCCATAGATTTATAAATGAGTAAGCCCTATAATAATATGGTTTTATTGGAAGGATAACTATTGGAGACCATCTATATGTGCACAATGCTAGAGGGATGTCACTGGATATGGGGACTGCATAAATGAAACTGATAGTAAGACCTAAAACCATACAAAACCTTGGAATAGAGTCAATGAGTTCATCTTTTGTAATAGTTTTCTTTTTTTGTTATTGTTATTTTTCTATTTTTCTTTTACAAGATCTGCCCATCATAGGACTAGTTTTCAAATAGAGCTTTCCTAGTTGCACCTAAGAAATGTTTTCCAATAACCTAGTTTTCTAGTGTTGCTAGGCCCAGGGATGCCTGAAACAAGTTTTCACCCCTAGATTTTTTTCTTTTTTCCTTTTTATTTTTCTTTCTTCAATGAGAGTACAAGGGGGAAGTATGCCCTGATGGTTCTACTACCAGGATTAGAATCTTCAAATCAGCTTGTCTAATCATGTTCTAAATAAACTCCTCCTTTGAAGTTGACTTATGGTACAACCACAATCTATGACCATTGGCCATGATTGGGGTCCTAGCTTCTGCGATAGTACACACCTTAATGGAGCCATTATTGTAAACCGCATGAATCTCATAAGGTCCCATCCAGTGAGTACTGAACTTGACTTGAAAATCCTTGTATTTGGAGTCGAATAGAAGGGCCCAATCCCCTTCCTTAAATATCTTCTTCTTGATGAACCCATCATGCCATTTGTCTCTCTGATGTTGAATGAGAGTTGTCTACTAAAGGTCGTCTTGGCGTATCTTGTCAAGTTCAATAATTTTATTCAGGCAGTGTCACTAGGCTTTTGAGAGTTCCAGTCCTACTTGTAACGCGGTCCTCAAAGTCTTGATTTCAAATTCAATGGGGAGGACCACATGCTTCCCTTAAAAAAGTTCATTGGGAGTGAATCTTGTAGTGTTTCTCTAAGTAGTTTTGTAATCCCAGAGTGCTTTAGGGAGGCTGTTGGCCCAATCTTTATGATGTTGCCAAATGGTCTTGGTCAGGATGTCTTCTAGCACCTTGTTTGTCACTTCCACTTATCCATTTTCCTGTGGAGTAGTCATCTAATGCTTAGTCTTAAACCGTTGCATGATATTCTTGATAATTTGAGATGTAAACTGTGGTCCTTAATCGGTGACTATCTCCCGAGGATATCCAAATTGAAAAAAAAATCCTCGTAAAGAAAGTCAGCTACTGACTGTTCCATCACTCTTGTCAAAACCTTGGATTCAACCCACTTGGTGACATAATTGGTGTAGACTAAAATGTATGTTTTTTTATTTGATTAAGGGTTGATGGGTCCAACAAAATTGAGATCCCATTTTTTAAATGGCTCAATTAAGACCTATGTCTATAGTGGCATCTCATCTGATTGAACATGATGACCCATTAGTTGACAACTGTCCCAGCTTCTCACATACTCTTGGCATCCTGGAAGATGGTAGGCCAATAGTACCCTAAGTGGAGTACTTTATTTATACTTCTTTTGTCAGCGAAATGTCCCCCACATGACCCATCGTGGAAGGATTCAAGTATGTCATAAATTTCATCCTCCCTGTCACATCATCGGATGACAAAATCTGGTCCTATGCGGAAGATATGGCCTTCAATCCACGAGTACATAACACTTTGTCTAACAACTTTCAGCCACTCTTTTGGTGACAAATTTTGTGGAAGTTTCCCTTCAGTTAAATAGTTAGCGATATCTGCAAATCATAGAATGTTAATAGATAAGCAAAACAAATGTTCATCGGGAAAAGTATCTTCCACTGGTGCCACATCTCCCTCATTGGTAAGCCTAGAGAGGAAGTCAATAACTACATTTTCTTTTCCAGTTTTGTCGAGGATCATGATGTCAAACTCTTGCAACAACCTCAACCATCTAGTCACTATTCCATTAGTAATGGGATTATTCATCAGGCACTGAATGATAGATGGTATGTATGGATGAACAGAGGGTAGAAGTGATATAGCGACGAAACTTGTTGATGGAATGAATGACAACTAAAAATTATTTTTTTGTGACGACGTAGTTTTGTTCGGCGAGGGTGAGGTTCTTACTAACATAGTAGCAGGCATATGGCATTTTCTCCTCCTTTTGATCTAATACAACTACGATGGAGGTATCTAATGCATCAATGGAAATGTGAAAGGGTAAAGACTAGTTTGTTCCTCATAAAACAGGTGTGACAGACAATTTTTCGAGTTTCAAAGGCTTCCTAAAATTGAGCTTCCCAAGAAAATCCAACAGTCTTGGAAAAAAATGGAATAATGGGGAAGAAATTTTAGTTAATATTTTGAAAAACCTACTGTAGTAACTTGAATTTCCTAGGAAACTACGAACCTCCTTCTGTGTATATGGAATTGGGAGTTTCCAGATTACCTCAATCTTGGACGGGTCTACTACGATACTAGTGGGTGATATGTGATGCCCTAGAACAATCCATTTTGTGAGAAGAATTTGACACTTCTCATTATTGAGGGAGAGGTTAGTTTCCTGGCACCTGATTAATAATTTCTCAAGATTACTTAAGGTTGTTAATTTTGGCAGCATCGACAGTCATTCTCTAATGAGAGCCCATATGGGCCATCCTGAGGCTAGCCAGGGAGATTATGAGAATCAACTAGTTTTGTGAGGTATTGACAAAAGCCAGGGGGAACGTACAACTTCTGTGAGTCAAACCAAAATTCTAGACGAACAAAATGCTATGTAAGTCTAATGCAAAAGTCAGGGGGAACGTACAACCTTTGTGAGCATAGACAGTCTAGTGCAAAAGTCAGGGGGAACGTACACCCTCTATGAGCATAGAAAGACTAGTGCAAAAGTCAGGGGGAACACACAACCTTTGTGAGCCTGGTCAATCCTTGTGAGCCATGAGCAAAAGTCAAGGCATCTAGCAAAAGTTAGGTTGAATATAAAATTCCTATGAGCTAGAAACAAACGATATTCCTAATATTGCAATTGATATAAGTGTATTGATCTAGTGTGTTGGCACGTGTAACATTATCCACCATGAAGAGAAATTTGAATTTCCTTGTAAAGAGTCGAGTTGTAGAAGTCAAAGTTGCCTGTCTAGGTCAAAGTCAAAGTTGTCAAGTTGTCGCATGTTGCATGTTCCATGTTGCATGCATGACATGCATGACATGTGCATGCTAAGTTAGTATGCATGCATGCCAAGTCAAGAGTGAGTTGTAACTCAAGTCTCAAGTCTAGTTCTATTTTCGAACTAAAGTGTGAAGCTAAGTTATGTCAAGCATGCCTTCTTACCTTTAATTCGAGTCCTCTCCTCTTCTCCTATTCATTCCTTTATAAGCAGAGGTCAACCTCCTCTCCTCCACACAATTGCTATACAGGGTAAAGGTGAATCTAGAGGCAACATTGCAACTGCTAAACAAAGGTGCATATCAGTCCTATAGAGGATGCTAAACAGAGGCACATATCAGTCCTATAGAGGTTGCTAACAGAGGCGCATATCAGTCCTATAGAGGCAGATGTACAATCACTAAACATGAAAACATATTAGTCGTTATACAGGACATCATATCAGTCCTATACATGACAAAATATCAGTCAAGAAAAGGAAACATATATCTCTGGTAAGAAAGGCTACATATTAGTCCAGAAAAGGGCATCAAAGTAGCACCCATGCAACTCTTAGTCTGTTCTATAGTGTTGGTCAATAACCAAAAATTATATCAGCAAAACCTCTCATCTTCTACAAGGTATTTTCAGTCCAGTCTAAGTCATCTTGGCAAGCTCTTTAAGAGCAGAGTATTCAAGGTGGATATTTGTAAGTGATCTTACATTATTAATGTAATAAAGGAATATCGTTTGCTGGGGTTTTTCTCCCTGTACAAGGTTTCCCCAGGGTATATGTGTTGTTGATGTGCATGGTTACGTATCTACATGATTATTTATATTAAGTTATGATTCTATATTGTTGAAATGTATTAAGATGGAATAAAAGTGTTGAAGAAAATAAAGAAATAATCCGCATAAGAAATCAAGCTCGATAATTTAACATGGTATCAGAGCTTAGGGTGTGATAAGCTTGTTGAAGTGCAGCAACAGATACACACAAATCCAAGCGAGCTTCATTAAGTTTCTAGTGTTAGGTCCACAACATCCTCCATTTCAGTCAGGGCCGAGGATAGGCTCAAAGGAGTTGCCAAATTCAATGTGTGGAAGCTCCAGATAACAAATATTTTGTAGGAGCATGATCTTGAGCAGTATGTGACCACAGTGGTGGAGGAACCCACTATTAATGTAGAAGAGTGGCCTTCAGGAAGAGTCAAGAAAAGGCTAAGAGAATCATCTTTGACTCAGTCAAAGACAATATAATGCCAATGATGACTTCGTTAATGAATGCCAAGGACTGTATGGATACCTTGGTGAATTTGTATGAGAAATAGGCTCCAAGTCAGAAGAAGACACTTAAGAACAAGATTAAGTATTTGAAAATGGAAAAATGTGAATCAATAGCATCTTTCTGTTCCAGGATAGCCCAGATCAGAGATCAACTTTTGGTCACAGGCGTCACAGTGGACGATGATGATTTAGTGTAGGCCATATTTGATGGTCTTCCTTCTTAATGGGAGACCTTCTTTTTCAGTGTAAGTGGGAGAGAGTTTCAGCCCATGTTTGAGAGTTTATGGCATGATTGCCTCCAAGAGGAGAGTCGCACTACTACCAAGAGCGAGCCAACCAAAGAAGAGAATTCAACATTAGCATCAAGATTCAAGGGAAAGAAGAAAGTCACTTTCCACAAAGGCTCTCAGAGGAAGTCAAACACCAAATGCATGTTCAAAGGAAAAAATATTGATACATCTAAGATTAAATGCTTTAGTTACAATAAGTTGGGTCATTTTGCTAGAGACTGCTAGTTTAGGAAGAAAAATCCAAGGAAAGGGAAACATCATGCCCCAATTGCTGAGGATGATGAATCCAAAAGAAAACAAAAATGTCCTCCTAATGAGAGAGAAAATAGAAAAGAATATTACTTGGTTCTACCTTATCCAGTTCAATTTTCACGGGGCCAAAAATTTGGTTAGTAGACAGTGGCGCATCAAAGAACATGACATGGTACAAGGAGATACTATCAGATTTCAAGACAAAATATTTTGCAAAGCAGGTTGAGCTTGGGGATGACAAATGTTACAAGATAGAGGGAGCATGATCTATCTCTTTTGGTTTGGAATTTGGGGCTAGGCTTCATGTTGATGAAGTATTATATGTTCCAGGGCTCAAGAAGAATCTTCTATCAGTTGCAACCCTTGAGGACAAGGGATATTGGGTGATATTCAAGGAAAAGAAGGCACTACTGTGGGCTAAAGGTAGCCACTTAAGTACAACAGAACCCACCAGGACTCGCAGAGGAGGACCGTACGTCGTGGCAGGATAGTTAGTTTAGGAATTGGCTCATGGTGCGACTAGCTCCAATGAATTGTGGCACATAAGACTTGGATATCTTCATTACAAAGCACTTCCAGTTCTGCAGGACATGGTATGTGGCATGCTCTCTATTTCTCTTAGTAAAAATGAAATTTGTAAGGGATGCATGCTAGGTAAAAATCTAAAGAAAGAATTTCCTAGTAGTGATAGCAGAGCTCAGGGCATCTTAGATTTGGTTCATTTTGATGTATGTGGTCCCATGTCATCTCCCTCACTCAGTGGTTGTTTGTATTATGTCATTTTTATTGATGATTACTCAAGAAAATGTTGGATATATTTCCTTAAAGCTAAAAGAGACACATTTGATAAATTCAAAGAGTATAAATCCTTTATTGAAAAGCAGACAGGGAAACACATCAGAACCATTAGAATAGACAATGGAGGAGATTTTGAATCTCTCCAGTTTGAGAATTTCTACAAGTTAGCAGGAATCAAGAGACAGTTGATAGTGCCATATAACCCTCAACAAAATGGAGTTGCTGAGAGGAAAAATAGGACAATTTGTGAGGTAGAGAAAGCCATGATGTTTGACCAGGATATGACAAATTATTTATGGGAAAAGGCTACCTCCACTTCTGTGTATATTCAGAACAATGTCCACATGCTATCTTGAAGGAAAAGTGATCCGAAAAGATATTTTAGACGACTATGGTTGAGTTATTAATGTATGTGTTCATTAACCAATTAAGGAGGCTTAAAGAAAGAGGAAGAAGATATGAGAATATATCACAACCATATAAACATGTACAAAACTGAAATGAAGCAATAAACAACAAAAAAATATAACACCAATGTGATAACGAAGTTCGGCAATTTCATTTACGTCTCTGGGCCTTTGTCTCAGTGGCTGACGCTTTCTTATTTATGTTCAAAAGCTCAATAAGTACATCTCAGCAGTGCCAAAAGGTTACAAAACTGATTTTGTCTTGTTCTCCTAGATCTTAATAACCCAACAGAAGAAATGACACTCAAATCGGATGACCGAAGCTCCCAGCAATGGCCCGCAAAGGTGCGCTCCTCAACAACTTCCATGCATAAAAATGGATTTGGCTTGGCTTTCCTTCAACATAACTCTTCTCTACATCTCCTGATGGCCTCAAGAAGGCTTGGTTTATATAGATCTAAAGTTGGTAACCATCTCCCAACTTCCTCCCAAGATTTGGCCTAAAAAAGGGCCCAATATCCCCCCAAAATGGCCAAAATCCATCAAATCTACCTATAAAATCAATAAAAATCCATAACCTAAAGTTATAAAACCCACTTCATGCAATAATATTGGCACAAGTCCCCCAATATTGGTGCGTGCCCCTTTTCCAGGTCACATGGCATCCATGTGGACAAGCGCCAACCCCTAAGGGTTGTGCGCTGGCCCATATCCCGTAACCTCTGGTCGCATGGTGGATCTCGAATCCAAGGGTCAATCCCCTACTCCTTCGCACCAGGTATCAACCCCGGTCATATGGCATGGTCCCGAAGCCCTGGGCTAATCCCTATCCACCTCTGTGCCGAATGATGTATCCCCCTCATGCGGTAGCCCTATGGTTTTGTGGCATGAGCCATATGGCCATGCACCCACACTCCACGCCACTGCTGGTATATGGGTCCTGGAATCTAGCCCGTGGTCGGATGGGGTTGGCCCCCATCGACTGTGGCTATCCCTTAATTCTCCGCCATTATCAGCATAAAATAAAAATGCACCGAGGGTCTAACAAGAGTCACCCACAACCTGTTTGGTTACACCCAATTGCTAAACCGTTGGCACCGAGAAGTTCGGAGGTTCGAACCTCCTGCCCTAACAATTTTGTTACCCAGCTGTCATTGGGCATCTGTAGGGTGCCATGTGGCGGCCCAAGATTGGCCCACATCACCATTCCGTAATCTCTGTCACCTGCCCAGTTGTACAACATGTCAGCAAGCCGTATGCCATGTGTCCATCTGCTGTAGGGCCATGTTACTATATGGATTGCCACGTGTCATCCATACAGTGACACGTGTCAAATTCGTACAATGCTAACTCAGCCCAAAAATGTCGAAAAAGGGTGACACGTGTCACCTCCTGGTAATGCCATGTCAGCATGATGACATCATGCTAATGCATGCTGACATCACCTATCATACATGCTGACATCAATGTTGACTTTGACCTGGTTGACTTCTTCCCTGTTTGGCAAAACAAACAAAACACGATATCAGGAGCATACGACATCCATTTGAGCCCGTTCAAGTTGCGTTGGGTTTGTATTGACGAGGCCTACACACAAGTTTGTTTTGAATCCATTCTGAGAACATTGAGTTTTAGTCCTTTCTGATCCCCATCAAGCTCCTAGATTCGATTCTGGATCACACCTCCCCACTAAAGGACCTTTTGGTCCCCAAAATGTTACTGACCAGTCAACAAGTTCGGGATAGGCCACCCGAAGTGTCCTCTGTCTCTAAACTCTTTCCTGTGCACCTGTCTCATCAAGATCAATTGTAACACAATCATGACAACTGACAGCATATTGTTAGCCATTTGAACCCTGTCACATTTTACTGAAGCCACTATCATCCATGTAGACAAAATTACTAATGATAGCATCAAAAATACGACTGCAAATGAGATGATATGTTTGTAATATTTGCACGACATGAGCTTATCTTGAAGTAAACCGTGATTGAGTTTCCATTCAACAATCATCTCCTGTTCTTGCTTAAGATCTATTACTTCATTTGAAACAATTATTGGTTTGTTGCTTGCTTGAACTGCCTTCTTTAATTGTTCCATTGTTTGAAGAGTTTTATTTTCCTTTACATTATGAGCATGAACCACATAATCTTGACCTGCTTTGGTTAATTGATATTGATTCTTTGTCATGTAGAAGATTTCTTTACAATCATATAAGTATGGACTACCTAAGACCATTCCACATTCACTCAATGGCACTACATCACAGGTTACCTCATCCACATACTTAGATGAAATTGCAAATTTGATTGTGCATTGCTTTGTTATGTGCATTTGATGATGATTGCTTATCCATTTAAGTGTGTAAGGCTTATGATGTACTTGTTTTTTTAACCCCAATTTCTTAACCAATTCTTCGGAAATTAGGTTAGATTGAGATCCACTATCGATTAATGTATCAACCTTAGTGTGTCGCATGATGACCCTAATGTGAAACAAATTACTTTTGCAATCAAGTCCTTTACCAATTTTACCTGTCATACCAACCAATGAGACCTTTGATTCATCACCTGAATTCGATCCTAAGTCTGTCGGTCGCATTGTCGTTGCAACTATTTACCTCCCTTTCTTTTCCTTGAACACCTTTGGCCTCTTCTCGGGATGCAATTGCCAACATCGGTCCTCATCATGTCCCTCTTTCTTGCAATGCTTGCAAGAGGGCCTCTCTTCCTTTCTCGTCATTGAGTTTTCATTTTTGTCATTCCACTGCCTCTTGTCCTCTTTCCTTGAAGACGATTCCCCCGATACTCCAACACATGTTTTCCCTGCTTCAATGTATGTCGCTTGAACATAAACCTCATCAAAATTAGTTGGTCCAACCATGAATACAGTGTTTCCAATATGTGCAGGTAAACCTCCTATATACTTCATAAGAGTTTCTTGGGTATGTAAAGGGATATCTAGCATCAATGCCATTTTTCGAAAGCCATCTATGTATTCTTTCATTGTTTGTATTTTTCTTAGTTTTAAAGCTTGTCATTCAATTAAAGCTTTTTCTTTATAACCCAAAGGATATAATTGTTTCCTAAGTGCAGAAATGAAACTTTGCCATGATGGAAATACATTACCCACTTGTTGCG
Organism: Picea engelmannii; assembly: GCA_009831015.1. Classification (NCBI taxonomy): domain Eukaryota; kingdom Viridiplantae; phylum Streptophyta; class Pinopsida; order Pinales; family Pinaceae; genus Picea; species Picea engelmannii. The sequence goes on from ML777809.1 coordinate 1,610,942, forward strand.
TTCCATTTTGCAACTTGTTTTGCCACCATATGAGTGTTGTGCCTGCAAGTCTTAAAGATGCCAACTTGATTTGTGTGGCCTCATCCTTGATCTGTTGCACACTGCAATAGACCTCCGTTTTTCTGACCCAATTGTCAAGTCTCTTTGCATTAACTTCACCATCATACATGGGTAATTTGAATTTAACATCAAGTTTTAATAATGGCATTTCATTCTTATGTTTATGAACATGTTTCTTTGCATTGGATTTAGAACTTGAACTTGAAGAAGGAGGTGATGATGGAGGTGAAGAAGGAATTTGAGGAGGATCCTCTCTTTATTCACTTTTTCCCTTTGAAGATTCACCCAGATTTGGTTTCTTACGTTCCAAGTAATCTTCATACAAAACCTTCATCATCTTCGACATGGAAAAGAAAGATTTTCGAAACTCTTTCTCATCCTGAGAAAGTCCCTGTTCCGATGCCATCCTCCTGCTTTGAGAAGTTCTCTTTCTCAATCCTATCAATGGATTCTCTACAACAAGCTCGCCTTCACCACAAACTAGTTTTTCTCTGGTTAACATGCAAAACTCAAATCCAAACGTCAACTAGCTCTGATACCACTTTATTCGAAAAGATCTTTTACATGACTATGGTTCAGTGATTAATGCATGTGTTCATTAACCAATTGAGGAGGCTTAAAGAAAGAGGAAGAAGATATGAGAATATATCACATCCATATAAACATGCACATAATTTAAATGAAGCAATAAACAACAACAAACCATAACACCAATGTGATAACGTAGTTCGACAATCTCGCCTACGTCTTCGGGCCTTTGTCTCAGTGGGTGAGGCTTTCTTATTTCTGTTCAAAATCTCAATAAGTACATTACAACAGTGCTAAAAGGTTACAACATTGATCTGGTCTTTTTCTCCCAGATCTTAAGAACCCAATAGAAGAAAGGACACTCAAATTGGATGACTGGAGCTCCCATAAATGGCCCGCAAAGGTGCGGTCCTCAACAACTTCACTGCATAAAAATGGCTTTGGCTTGGTTTTCCTTAAGCATATCTCTGCTCTTCATCTCCTCATGGCCTCAATAAGGCCTTGTTTATATAGATTTGAAGTTGGTAACCATCTCCCAACTTCCTCCCAAGATCTGGCCTAAAAAAGGGCCCAATATCCCCCAAATATGGCAAAAATCCATCAAATCTGCCTATAAAATCAATAAAAATCCATAACCCAAAGTTAGAAAACTCACTTCATGCAATATTATTGGCACAAGCTGCCCAATATGGGTGCGTGCCCCTTTTCCAGGTCACATGGCATCCATGTGGCCAAGTGCCAGCCCCTAAGGGCTGTGCGCTGGCCCATATCCCGTAACCTCTGGTCGCATGGTGGATCCCGAATCCAAGGGCCAATCCCCTAGTCCTCCGTGCCAGGTATCAACCCAGGTCATATGGCATGGTCCTGAAACCATGGGCTAATGCCTATCCACATATTCTCCAAACGGTGTAACCCCCTCATGCGGTAGCCCTCTGGTTTTGTGGCATAAGCCATATGACCATGCGCCCACACTCCACGCCCCTACTGGTATATGGGTCCTGTAACCTAGCATGTGGTCTAATGGGGATGCCCCCCATCGACTGTGGCTATCCCCTAATTCTTCACCACTATCAACATAAAAGAACAATGCGCCAAGGGTCTAACAAGAATCACCCACAACCCGATTGGTTACACCCAGTTGTCCATGTTGCAGTTGAAACATCACAAGGCTATGTGGTGTAATGGTTGTAAATTTCGTATCAAAATGTTGGATGATAAGATGAAAACCTCGGATTGTGGGATAACTTTAGTGTTTAAGGTCACCAATGTTTCCTCTAGAAGTGACAGACATCCGGAAGAAATTGAGAATATGTACTATGGGCATTTGGAGGATATATTTGAGTGTGATTTTAATTCCTTTAAAATAGTTTTGTTTGAGGTGAAATGGTACATGCTATGAATGCATGAACGTGATCCTGAAAGAACTTTTATTCAGCATGATAATGGATTTACCATAGTTTATACAAGGGCATTTGAACCGGGTACAAAGCCTTATGTTCTTCCAAGTCAAAGTGAGCAAGTATTTTAATCAAAGGTACCTGGTAAAGCAGGTTGGTCATACATTGTTAGATATGATCCAAGAGGAAGACCAATAAAGTATAATCATGTAGTCGAGGATGAATATAGTAATGAGGAAGAAGATCATGATTATGCAGATCAGGAGTAGGTGGATGTAGTTGATGTGTAAGATGAAGAAGCAGAAGAAGTTGATCATCCAAATGTAGCAGGCGACGATCTCATTGACGATATCGATTACTATATTAGCGAAAATGACGTTGATGATGAAGTAGATATGAATGAGACTTTCACCAATATCGATTCTGAACCAGATCCTGATACAGATGTTGAGATGGATGAAGAAGAATATGAATGATATTTAATTGTTGAAAAGAAGAGGTACATGTTTATATCTTTTATATGATCTTTGTATGTTTTTATTTTGTATAATAGAGTATGTTACATGTTATTTATAATTTTAAATTAGGTATGGGGAATTTGAGAGTGATGTGGGGGGCGGGGGGGGGGGGCATAATTAGAGCTTTCACCTTCACATGGTTTCCCCTGTTTAGTAGAGAATGAACTATTCTCGAAACCAAGAGGAGATCTGTGCGACTGCGCCTAATCATGTACTACTTGACCCCATTAAGGCGTGACTGCACCTATTCATGTACTACTTGACCCCGCTTCTAATCTAGTGTGGACTAAAATTTGGTAGATGAGAATGCTTGGAACCAAGGTATGGACTGAATTAGACGACCTCTAGGAGGAGAAATCAAAGAAGTTTAATATAACAATGTATGCACCTTGTCACCCCTGGTTCTCTATGTAGATTATCCTAGAGGACCTCGTAGGTCTTTCTGTCTCCACTCTATTGATAGTAAGTGGCTTAGGATTAGAGTTAGAACACTTGAGGCCTAGTTAATAATTAGACAATGAAGTATGGCTTCAAAGAAGGAGAAATCAAAGAAGTTTAATATAACAATGTATGCCCTTGTCACCCCTAGTGCTCTATGTAGATTCTCCTAGTGGACCTTGGAGGCCTTTCTATCTCCACTCTATTGATATCCTATCTACCTACACAAACAACCACAAGCAGAAGAGGGAAATATTTCATTGGAGGCCTTAATATGTCTGGGGTAAATTTCGAAGGCCCGCAAAGAGTTATCTAGGTCGAAAGTGAGTTTAACAAGAAGGGATTTTAGGTGATAGTGAGTTCAAGTATCACTTCATGAAACATATTCCCCAACATGAATCTAATGAAATTTGAGGTTGTAGAGGCATTTCATCAACCTATGTGGCCGCCTATTATTTTACATTCATCACATATGCTAATGTATTCTCTAGCATCCTTATGAAAAATTCGTCTTGAAAAAGTTAATGGGGCCAACGTTGAAATTTTCTCAAACTTTTCTTGTAGTCATTGAAATTTGACATGGTTGAACTAGATATATTCCATAAATATTTATCGAGGTTAGGTCATGAAAAGGGATCAAACAAGACATGGCCGTGTGAGAACTAAGAAGGAAAAGGTGACCAAAGAGAAGACCAATTAGATATAGTCACATGACCAGTGTTGATTACTAGAATAAGTGTTGATTCTTGTCAACCCCACAAAGTGACTAGTTAATGGGGCCAATGTTGAAATTTTCTCAAATGTTAATTCTTGTATTCATTGAAATTTGACATGGTTGCACTAGATGCATGCCTTGACAATATGGGAGGGTTTCAAGACTCAAAGATTACTCATATTATACCCACATAAGAGAATGGTTTGTAACTGAGTGGACAATAATGTGACTATGGTCAATAGATTAGATGAGAGAAAAAATCAACGATAAGATCAAATAACTGACGAAGCTTGTGAAAATTTTCCAGTACTTGTCTATCGAGTATTAGTGTGTTTTGACAAACTTGCGATATATTCCATAAATATTTATCGAGGTTAGGTCATGAAAACGGGTCAAAGAAGACATGGTTGTGTCAGAACTGAGAAGGAAACGGTGACCAAAGAGAAGACCGGTTATATATAGGCACATGACCAGTGTTGATTACTAGAATAAGTGTTGATTCTCTTCAACCCCGCAAAGTGACCAGTTAATGGGGCCAATGTTGAAATTTTCTCAAACTTTTCTTGTCGTCATTGAAATTTGACATGGTTGCACTAGATGCATGCCTTGACGGTATGGGAGGGTTTCAAGACTTAAAGATTCATATTATACCCACATAAGTGAATGGTCTGTAACTGGGTGGGAAATAAGTGGAATATGGTCAATAGATAATCATTCAATATTCCATTTGTGTTCACAATAGAGAATCAATAGTTGTAAGGAATTTTATTGTTTAGGAAGTCGATCATGAGATTCTTGCAAGGAAATATATTTATTCTTGCAAATTTCCTACAATTTCTACAAAATTAGTTCTTCATATTCATCTTTGTGGTTTTTGTAGATACCATATTATTATTGTAATAAATTGTAGAATGCATCTAGACCACTTAAAATCCTATGTCATTACTAATAAGGATCTTCATTGTTTGAATGCAAATTGTTACCAAACCATTCCTTAACATAACCATTGCTTGTGGTGTATAAGTGAGTATTATGTCTTTAGATTTTTAGGAATAAATCATCTAAGCCTAATAAAAACAATCAAGAGCCTCTATTATAATTCTTGATGAATAAACCATTCATTCAAGAGTTATGTTATATAATTATTCATTGTCCTACTTTTAAATCAAGATTCCATCTACTTTTTAGGTCTTGGATTTTCCATGTGAATGCAACACATATAAACTTATAATATGATGAACATGAATATATTCCATGCACACAATTGTTTGCAATGCTCATGAAAATTCATCAATGAAGAAGGAAGACATTAGTGGAATTAGTTTTTCCATGACATTGCTATGAGGAGGATCTTTACTCCACAAAGGAATAGAGACCTTCTATGGATTTTGAAATTGTTGATGTTTATGACATTTATATATGTTGGCCAAAGATCCAATGGTGGTTACTCATTATATAATAGGCATGTTTCACAATAATAATTACCTATATAAAAAAAAATTGGGACCTAGACCTTGCTTGAGTAAGACTTGGGACCAGGACCTTGTCCACCTAAGCAAAGTAAATTTAGTTTATCATTTTTTTTCTCTAGGATAAACTATTTCAATATGGTCAATTTTCGCTAGAATTGATCATTGCAACAATGTCTTTGTTGTTATATAGGATCAAGCATTGGAATAGTGTCTTATTTTGTTATCTAGGATAGATTATTTCAATAATGTCATCGTTGTTGGTTTGGATAAATATCCTAAGAACACAAGATTAGACGATAACTAAGTTAGTTATTATCTATCACAATAGTGTTGTTATTGTTAACCAACCTAGATTTATCTTTATATCCTAGGATTTATCAAGTGTTAAGAGGGATCAAATCCCCTGACATACAAAACTTTACCCAGGTTTTTTCACTCTAAAAGAGGTTTTCATCTCAAATTATTTGATCCCTCTCAATGATTGATAAATTATAGGTTAATATTCATCTAGGCTAGTTTATAATGTGAATCAAGCTCGACTTCACACGTTTTATTTTTATTTTTTTTAACTATTATATTTGATCGATGTACATTGAATTCAACGTTATGATAAAATACGTTCAAATACATGTATATTTATACTTATAGCTAGAATAGATAATTACTATTCTCTGGGTTGTCAATGGGGCCTTGCTAGATCCATGAAATTTGGGCATTTGTATTGTCTCCACTAGGATGAAATTACCCTAAGTGTATCATTTTCCCCTTTTGGACTAGCACACCTCTAAGGGGAATGTTTGAATAAGGAATTGCATAATGGTTTTTAAGTCACAAAAATTTCATACCCCATTAAGTGTGACATGGTCTTACACCTCTTGATAGGTGATAGATTCAAAATTAGGCGGGATGATTTATGGAATGAAAATAATGAAAAGGAGAAGCTAATCACGAATATACATTGTTTCAATATTGTGTCAACCCACATTTCTCCATTTCTGATATGCGAGTGAGAGTCGATCAAACCAGTCCATCAAGAGCCGATCAAGCGTGAGAAGACTAGGGCACACACAATGTGACTCATGAGTTGGAGGGAACTATGGAGAAGAAAGGGCATTGGGAGATATACATTTCTCCATTTCATCGATGCGAGTGAGAGTCGATCAACCCAGTCCGAGGAAACTTCATTTCTTTCAAGCGAGAGGAGACTAGGACATGCTATGACTTGTGAGTTGGAGGGAATGCTGGAGAAGGAAGGAGATAGAGAAGGAAGGGAATTGGGAGAGAGATCTCACGAGAAAGGTTACAAGGGAGAAAAAGAGCTCGCAGAGGGCATTGGTCAGAAGAAAGATCTTGAGGGCAGGGTTAAAAAGGAGACACAACTCACGGAGGGCACCGAGAGAGAGAGATTGAGGGAAATGAGGCACAATACAATGGTGAGTTGTTGAATTTCCAATATTTTCATATGAAAATACCTAAAATTTTTGACATGTAGTTTTAGGGAATAAAAATGCTAGTGGCTCCACATGTGCACAAAAATCCCCTCATGGGGTTCCTATAAAATTTGATTCTCTAACTGATATTTTCAACTAAATTTATGTATTATGGATCCTACAAAAAAATGCATGATATATTGGCAATGTAGCTTTTCCTTTGAATTATCACTTAGGTTATATAGTATGTACTCATGGAGGGCACAATGAGAGAGAGCTTGACGATAAGGAGGCATAGTACAATGGTGAGTTGTTGAATTTCCAATATTTTCATATGAAAATCCCTAAAAATGTTGACATGTAATTTTAGGGAATAAAAATGCTAGTAGCTCCATAGGTGCACAAAAATACCCTCATGAGGTTCCTATAAAATTTGATTCTCTAATTGATATTTTCAACTAAATTTATGTATTATGGATCCTATAAAAAAAATGCATGATATATTGGCAATGTAGCTTTTCCTTTGAATTGTTACTTAGGTTATATAGTATGTTAAATGTTAAACCATGTGCTATGAACATTGCAGTAGGTTATCTTGTAGAGATCTACCAATGAATTGAACCATTCAACTAGCTTAGTCTTAGTTTCCCTCTACATTTCTAGATACCCAAGAGTGACCATCATACAAACACATATTCGCAAAGAAAACCCAAATATAAAATGTCAAGCACCATAGTTGGTAGATCATTGTTTGCATATTTCATTTTTACAGGCTATTGTTGTGCGTAGTGAAGAGTGGGTGAGAAGATATTTCTTGACCCTCACTTTAAATGTAATGTCCACTTTATGCAACAAAAAAACGATATGTTGAGTTTTCAAATATAAGAACACTGGATGATCCTATAAAAAAGAAACATGATAAAATTGTGTTTGAAGTCCTTCCTCGTCCTCCACAACTAATCGAACACCTCTCCCAAGTCCAAGTCCCATTAGCCAACGTGTTCCTCTCCTTGAAAATATTCTCATAAGAGATAGAAGGAAAACATATCTAAAGACCCAATACCTCATTAAATAGTGGTTGTAAAGTAAAATTCCTTAAAATAAATTCTTCCTCATCCATTTTATTACCAATAAAGAGTCTTCAGAGACATGTAAGTGGGCTACTCCATGTTCCAAAGACCAATTCAATACAAGTTTTAAAGACATGAGTTATGAGAAGTTATTGGAACCATTTCCCATTCCAAATTTAAAATTTATACAATGAGATTTTGATAGGTGAATTACCCCTCATGTTCCTCCCCCTCCATCAAAGAAAGCTCAAGGCATACTCTTGCCAATATAGTTTTCCACCATTTATCTCGGGATCTCAATTTCCTTGCTTTGAGTGAAGGAGATGATGATATTTAAACCTTGAATGGCATATTGAAAAGGAATAATATCCCTATCCTAAGAAATATTTGCATTCCTATCCAACCATACTCCCCAAGTTTTAATTAAAGGGAGAGCTCTTGAGTTATTTGTTGCAGAATTTCCGCACCAATTCTTGAGGCCCTCCTTAATGGAATCCCCTGACCAAAAATTTCCCAAACCTGTGATACCCTCAACTTATATCCAAACATATTTAGCAAAGGATCAATACATAATTAAATGGTAATTTTTTCCCTCAATTTCCTTGCATAATCCACACCATCCAAGACCAAATGTGTTCCTTTTCTTGAGGATATCCCAAGGGAGTACATTTTTTTTACAGGGGAAATCAACAACTAGTCGAGAACGTACTCATGTGACACATGGTCGTGTTATTTGACTATTAACACTATAACCCCAGGAATGCATACTTGGCCCCTCACGCGACACATAAGGCTAGTCGAGGGTTTCAAACTAGTGACTTCACATAACAATGTTCCTTAACGATACACTCCATCACCGATTGTTCTACACCCTGGGGGATCCTAGGTGAGTACTTTATTATTTAGTAAATTCCACATAAAAAATTGTGACTTAGATAGGAATTTCAACCACCATACCTTTTTCCACCACCATTGTGAAGGAGATTCATTCCCTCATGCAACCAAGGACCTATAGCCTACTCTAGGAGCATAATCCCTTATTGGATTCAAAGACCAGACCAATGTATCTTCCTTTTCCTTGATCCTTACAAAACTTGATTTGATACTTCCAACATATATATCCCAAGTATCAACATCTTTGTCCCCGAAACTAGGTCCCTCCGGGTAAGCCAAGCTTGGTGACAAATAGTATTTTTATTCAAGTTAGCTCTCCTGGAAAAATTATAAAAGCCTCGATACCCTAAAAACATTATGATATGATGTGGAAGCATGCAATTTTCACCACTACCTATCCATGGTTCCATCCCTACTTGTAGCTCTGTTCTTCTACCGACACACCATACAAGCTAGTTTCCAACCGAGGGGAAGGATAAAATCATTTCTTTCTAGATGATGGATACATTGATTAAATTATTGATAGAATTCCTTATCCAACCCTCCATTCAATCTGGAGAAATTTGTTTTTCTGTTACTACCTGAGCCCATAAATCCTAGAGGTACAAATGGATGTCGTAAGAAGAGTGAAGACCCTCAAGTTATGAAGAATCCAATTTCATAAAAGCTACCTTATTATAACAAGCCAATTAGGGAAGTATTGAACAATTTGTCAAGAATTAGGAAAGCCTTGTTGAAATCTTGAAGTTCTTCAAGAGCATGTTTTGACATATCCATTGTCTGAAAGAAAATAAGAAGTAAATGTAGGTATAACACAAGTTTCGATAAGGCTAAGTACATAATTTATTTTGGATTCAAGAATGGCCTAGATTGTAAGATTTTTCAGTCAACCTTGCTTAGAAGAGGAAGTTCAATGATTGGGTGCCTTTGAGGGTCACCAAGAACGTTTTTCATCTTAAATTCTTCCATGGTTTTCACAAATCTTACAATCTAGGCCATTCTATAAAAGAGAAGACTCACACCCCAAATCATACCAAGATAACAATAATGGGATTCCAAGTATGATATGAATCAAGTAAACAAGGACCCCGATAAGTTTCTTACATACAATAGAATCAAGTATATTCTCCAAGCAAAACATGGGTTCCCTGAATATTTGCTCGCTAACTTATCTTCTCATTTTCGAGTGTTGGTACCACAAACTTATATTCGCACGATAAATTATCTTCTTGTTTTAACGAGTGTAGGTACCACCAAATAGGTATCTGTCGGATCTATCTTCCTCAAGTGATGATCAATATATACTTAGAGAGGTTGAAAGTGAGACGTGTTGTACTAAATCTACTAGTTCTAGATCAACTAGATCTAAAAAGGTAAGGAAAAGATTTCGTATACGCATGCAATTTTTTATTTCCAACGGAGGGTCATGTAATTATGATGCTGAGAGCATAAGTGACATTGAGTTTCCCTTGAGGTATAAACATCTAGTGCAACGATGGGTACCTAAGGAGATGCTTGAAGTGGTCACAAATTTCTTCATCAGTGGGAGGATGTATCGCATTGCTCCTTCATCCTTACATGGATTGGGGTTATTTTCCATGGATGGCATAAAGGTCGGCTATGGCACTGTAACTGAATTGATGGAGTATGTCAGACCATTATACAAATACAATCACTGGTTGATGTTGGTCCGATATACACGAAGTATGCAGATATACAGAGTTGCCACAAATTATATACAACTAGTAGATAACAATCAAAATAAAGGGGTGACTATGTATATTGATGGAAGGAAAAAAAATTCTGGAAACATTGTAGGCTTTATAAATAGTACACGACCAGTGGAAACAACTAAGCAATCGAATTTCATATTTGAGGGACGTGAAGGAAATCATATATTTGTATGTGCAACAAAAACAATAGTTCCAAGTGAAGAGTTGTTGGTCGATTACAACTTAAATCGAATAGATGGAGGGGGTGCGACTATGGGGGTAAATATATTACATACCATTCAAATAAACCTTTGATCAATCATTGTTATAATTTATCACTGCGATATTTCAATTATTTACTGCATATATTTCATTTTTCATTATTTATTTTCTGATATTACTGCAATATTTCATTTTTTAATGTTACAATTACTTTCATAAATTTTTGTTGATTAATTTATTGTGTCAACATCTATCCAGGGTGACCATGGAAAATCACATGCTACATATGTCCAACGTGACCATGGAAAGGCACCCGCTGTGCCTCAGCAGGTAAATGTTAAATATAGTAATAACTTATGACTACAACAACTAAATTTCTGAAATTTCATTATTTATTTTATGATATTACTGCAATATTTCATTTTTTTAATGTTACAGGTGTGTTGGCCCTCGACCAAGTTTTGGAGAACCTTGGTTGTGTTTGACCATTTTTGGGACTTTGACAGGTTGGTCGAAGACGAAGCACCCAGGTGAAACCGAGATCGCAGGATCTCGCCCCCTTTTATAGGCTTTTTGGGTTTAGGGCTTATGTAATAGGTATGGGATGTCGGCCCATGGGTTTACCCATGCTTAGGCCTTATTTGTAAATGTATAAATAAGTATCTAGGCCATGTAAGAAGAAGTTCGATCAAATCTAAGTTGGCTTTGTGCAATATATGTAAAGGTTTCTAAGTGTGATTAGTTGTAAAGGCTCTGTGCATACTATGTGTTGAGAACTTGCAGAGCTAAGTGCAAGTGATTGTAAGAAGGCTTTGTTCTGTGTTGAACTCGGGGAAGAAGGATCCGGTGAAGTGCACACAGATATCCTATCCTATGTGGAGTTGGTTTTGTGGCTCTGTGCATGTAAGAATATTTAAAGAAGATAATAAAGAAGACGAAGATTTGGTGGATGTAGCCCCACACTGAGGGTGAACCACGTATATCCTGTGTTGTGATTTCTTTGTGCTATTGATGTGATTTATGCTTAGTGATGAATCTTTATGTATATTAGATGCATCTGATGTAGTAGCTTAGTGCTTAATAACATGAATGAATGCTAGATCTATTTGATGCTAGGTGCTAAATGGTTAGATAAGCTTAGATACTGTTGAATACTTCATTGTTCTGTAATTAGGGTTTGAATATGCGATGTGAATAAGGGTCAAAGACTAATGAATGTTGATTTCTAAGTGCTTTGTTAATTATTGTGATCATAGATCTGTGTCCCAGCTAGGTTGTAGACACTTGATTCCTACAACTCCCCTGCCTCTACCTCGGGTGAGAATTCATCTGCTTTGCAGGTGTTGTCGAAAGGGACGATAATTAGGGATTTTTGGGTGCATTGTTGAAGCATTGAACCCCGAGTCTACCCCTATGCCAACAAATGGTTCTATTGCTGGGACCTGAAACTGTGATTGTCGGGAACTGAGGAAAAGAGAAAGTTATGTGTGTAGATCTGTTGTTGTAGTGCACAATACTCTACTTGACTTGTAAAGATTTGTGCTAAGAAGAGAAGTCTGATCTAAAGAAAAGAGGTAAGATCTAAAATCTTTGTTCTCTGATAAAGGTAAGATAAGTGGAAATTTTTGTTTCGAAAGAATGGATCTAGGTATGTTTGATAGATTTCTTCCTAGTCTGAAAACTAGGGCATGAATCGAAGAAAGAAGATATGATATGAATAGATCTGATAGAAATAATGAAATATATGTTATTCCTATGCATAGAAATAATTTTTGGACTAACAAGTGGATGCAGGATCCTAGAAAGAATTTTTTGCAGGTCCATCACTGTGATCCCATTGCGCAGTACAGGAAAGTTTGGGGATCGTTTAAGAGAAAGAGAGGATTGACATTATGTTATAATTGCAGAAGACCGAGACATCTTGATAAGGAGTTCCCTGGTAGAGGTCCTATTTTCCTTTGTTGTAAAGCTACTGGACATGGATTTTTAGATTGCCCTAGAATGATTGCTAAAGTTGAGAAGATGAACATGAAACAAGAAAACCACGAGGAAGGTCAAGAGACTACGAACATGCTAAAGAACCAAAAAGAATATGAGGCTATATTATTGCAGATGAAAGAAACATTGAATGATCACAGAGACATCATTTTATCAAATATCTTAAAAGAGAAAGAGTTCATAGAAACAAGACTAGGAGACTTTGACATAGATTGTGTATTGGATGCAAAAACATTGGTTAATATCATGACGGAAAGTACTTGGAAAAGTTTAGGAAAGCCTGTTATGATTCCTTCATTGGGAGGAATAGGATTTTTTAAAGGAAAATCGATAACCCTATGTGGAAGACTTACTCATGTTCCTATGAGTGCTCATGGAACATCGACAGAAGAAGAATTTGAGGTCATTAAGTTTGTTGAGAACATCACTCCTTTTGCACTTTTGTTAGGAAGGACTTGGATTGAGAGAGATCATATCCGAAGGAAAGAAGAAGAGGAAGCTATAGACCATAAAAAGAAAGAATTAAGAGATTTCATGGCTAGGAGAATAACGTGCTTACTAGAAGAACATGAGAACAAGTCGAAGAAACTAAGGGCCAGAGACCTGACTGTCAAAGTTGAAAGAATGCAAGAAGGCTTAAAGAACTTATCCATGCAGAAGAGAAGAGCACCTACTCCAGAAACATTAAGAGAAAAAGTATTACCCTCGAACCCTGTGAAAGACCCTCAGCAGCATGAAGTTACTATGCTAAGAAAAGATAAGAAAAAGAATTGAAAGAGGAATCCATAGACATGGATCACCGGAAAGAAAGCAAGAAAGTTCAGTAAGAAGAAAGCAAAGCTAGAAAAATTGCAGGAGGTCCCAGAGAGGACTTTGCAAAAGGAAGCCTTGCAGAACTTGAACCTCACTGGAATAGCATAACAACATAGACTGGCACTTCACCATGACAAAGAAATATGCCCGTTAGAACGACGCTCCAGAACAACTAGAAACGTAGTTATTGCGAGAAAAATCTCCATTGGACCGTTGGGACCGCGCCATAATGGATGGAATTGTATTGATTGAGGCATTCCTTCCCATTGGAGGAATCTGTTAGGATGTTTTCTATTTAACCCGTCGAATGTTTCACCGAGGACACTTTTGCAAATTGTGATTATCCAAGACCACAGAGAACTAATTTCTTTCAGGCAGTTCTTATTGAGACCTCGCCACTCGTTCTACTTACCTTGAGTGTTTTTCCACCTATCTGAGACATTTGATCATGAGCGTGCATGTCGAGCGACCTTAGCGTAGTAGAGAAACCCATCGAAGAGATTTTGATTGACCTCGTGGCTGAGAAGGTCATGTCCACAGGAGCACATGCCTCATCAACGAGAGGATTGCAAGCCTCCCCATTGACTACACATTGATCTGAGCCATCCCAAACTACGACAGAAAACAAAGCAAGCATCGCGATGACTTGGAGAATGAGAAGCTCATCCTGTCGGTCCTGCCCAACTATATCCTGCATATAGCTTGCGTGGTTAGTCATGACAACGTCCTGAGGGACTTCGACTATACATTGATCTACGTAACTCTTGAAGGGGATACGTGCAGTTGGACTACAATTGGGACAGATTATGACGTTAAATATCAGTGATTTCAACTTGGGAGACTGTAAGAATTATGGAATGCTCGCACCACATAAGTACTTGACAAAGAAAATGAGGAATAAGTTGAAGATAATCCCCCAACCATGGACCATGGACATCGCAAGATCAACAATCCTTAATGTGATGAAGATAACATAGTTCGGAAGACATCAAAATGTTAACGTGTGTGTTAAACTCCTCCCTTTTTGCTACCATGGAAATTACCTGTGGTTGGATATGCGCATCACTGTAGATACGACGTTGATCCACCAGATCACTGGATTGAGCATGCAAGGAATTGACCCTCAGGTATTTTACCCATGGAAGATTGCAGATCACGCAGTAGCACAGTGAATAAAGGACACCTATGACGATGTAGAGAATGGGAAGCAGGGATACAAGGTAGCCTCCATCCAAAATGGCGCAGTGCGCCTAGATTTCCAGTTTATCGCTCGTAATCTCGTCAAGAAGAACAAATCGACACAGTTCACGGGGCTTGTCATCGACCTCGCAGAAAATTGCATCAAAGGGATGTAGATGAACTGGGAGATCTACCTTGTCAACCAGTTGGAGAAAGATTGTCGTGAAGCACAAGACCAGGGCTACGAGTTTCACTTCAGTTGGTTGTTCATTCTCGTTGCCTTGATTTCTTGGGAGATGTCGGAGGGATAAACCTTCCCTGAATTTGAGCCGTCTAAACCACTGGTCGTGAGGTTCACCACCCTCTGGTATTCGAGCGACATGGTGAAGCAATGACAGTCCAATGTGGTGTTCCACACCTACTACTTGCAGCTAAAGAGGGCCATTGAATCCTTCCCTTGCATGATTCTAAATACACTTCATAGGTTCAGGCCAATAAAGAAGTTTTGCGCAGACATATACTTCATTTACATCACTGCACGCAGAGAGGAACAAAAGGAAGAGATCCATTCCTATTACAAACTCACCGAGGAAGATATGGAGGAAATAACCAAGAAATGGTCTGTGGAATTCCTTGTACCAGTCAAACATACAGAAATATCCTACCTTGACCTCATCAAAATTCTTGTAGTCACATGCGAAGAGTATGATGGACTAGGCAGTAGTAATAATAAGAAGAAGGAAGAAGTATAGGAAATGCATAGCGCATCAAAGGAGACTTCACCAGATTCACCTGAAGGGGGAGGAGGTGACGAAGTAGACAAATAAGAGGATGAGGAATAAGATAAGTAGGAACAAGGCAACGTAACACCACCTAAATATCCCCTTACGGAGACAGATACATCCAAGAAAAGAAAGGTTTCTCCAAATAAACCCTCAACATAGAAGAATTCACGCGCCAATAATCCCCACTTACAGACTATACTTATGGTAGATGATATTGACCTCATCATTGCAGCTGTATCAGATACTTATGAGGACATTTTGCAGCGAAGCAAAGACAAACATGAGACAATGTATGACAGGATCGGGGTAGAGCTCAAAGGGGTACAATAGGCTCTTTATTCAAGCCGCACATTGTCTACTATGTCGTTTTCATCAGGGGGCATATAAGAAGGAGATGAGCCTGCCTAGCTATGTAGAATAGCATATGCAACAGAGGCTCTCCTTCATCGAGTCTAGGAAGAAAAAGAGAAAGACATAGAGGCTCTGAAGCAAGAAAAGGAGGAATCCCTAGAGCAACATTGGGTTGCACATCAAGAAAAATACGACCTACATGCGAAGTTTGAAGAGGACAGAGAGAAGCTCTAGAAAGAAAAATAATAGTTTCTCGCAGGGAAGATTAGAGTTAAAGAAGTCGTCACTAGAGCACTTTGCTTTGCGCTGGGCTTGACACAGACAGAAGAGGAAACAACTGAGATCCAAGTGGGAAAGCTTGTTGAATCCATTCAGCAGCTCCAAGCTAGAGTAACAGAATTGGAACTGCAAGCAGTGACGAGCACTCTGCAGTAAGTGAAATATCAGAGGGAAGAAACTGCCCGGAGCGTAGTCAGAAGAATCAATGCATTGGCCTTAGAATGTAAGCAACTCAACAATCAAAGTGCGTAGACCTATGAGCGCTTTGCAGAGGACCCAAAACTAAGGACATTGGAGTCACAGCTCCAAGAAGCCTAGAAATAAGCAGCGACAGTACTGGCACAATTGAATCTATTGTCAGTGGTCAAGAAGATGAAAAGGTCACAAGAACAACGCACAGTTCAGAAGCAGGTCCATGCCATATAGAGTAAAGTCATGGAAGACAAAGCATGTACACTTTTTGAGGAGATCGAAGGACAAGGCGCACAGCTGGAACAAATGGTCACCACAGTGGAACAACTCTTGGAAGGACTTGTCACTGATAAAATAATTCAGGAGCTCGCCGAGTAGGAGGCTCTGGCGAAGCAGCAAGTCGAGGGAGATCGAGCCAAGATTGAGGCCTTCGAAGCAAAATTTCCCAGATCAGAGTGACTCAGGACGAGTCACATGTGAGTGTTGGGGGCCTGTTGGCCCTTGACCAAGTTTTGGAGAACCTTGGTCGATTTTGACCATTTTTGGGACTTTGACAAGCTGGTCAAAGACGGAATGCCCAAGCGAAGCAGAGATCGCGAGATCTCACCCCCTTTTACGAGAGTTTTGGGTTTAGGGCTTATGTAACAGGTATGGGATGTCGGCCCATGGGTTTACCCATGCTTAGGCCTCATTATTAAATGTATAAATAAGTAGCTAAGCCATGTAAGAAGAAGTTCGATCAGATCTAAGTTGTCTTTGTGCAATATATGTAAAGGTTTCTAAGTGCGATTAGTTGTAAAGGCTTTGTGCATACTATGTGTTGAGAACTTGCAGAGCTAAGTGAAATTTATTGTAAGAAGGCTCTGTGTTGTGCCGAACTCGGGGAAGGAGGATCTGGTGAAGTGTGCACAGATCTCCTATCCTATGCGAAGTTGGTTTTGTGGCTCTGTTCATGTAAGCATATTGACAGAAGATAATAAAGAAGATGAAGAGTTGGTGGACGTAGCCCCACGCTGGGGGTGAACCACATATATCCTGTGTTGTGATTACTTTGTGTTTTTGATGTGATTTTTGCTTAGTGTTGAATCTTTATGTATATTAGATGCATATGATATAGTAGATTAGTTCTTAATAACATGAATGAATGCTATATCTATTTGATGCTAGGTACTAAATGGTTAGATAAGTTTAGATCCTGTTGAATACTACGTTGTTATGTAATTAGGGTTTGAATCTGCAATGTGAATAAGGGTCAAAGACTAATAAATGTTGATTGCTAAGTGCTCTGTTAAGTATTGTGATCACATATCTGTGTCCTAGCTAGGTTGTAGACACTTGAGTCCTACAACCCCCCCTGCCTCTACCTCGAGTGAGACTTCATCTGCTTCACAGGTGTTTCTGAAAGGGTCGATAGTTAGGGTTTTGTTGGTGCGTTGTTGAAGCGTTGAACCTCAGGTATGCCCTTGTGCCAACAAGGTGAATTTCATAACTTTTTTTGATTGATTTATTGTGTCAACATTTGTCTAGGGTGATCGTGGAAAATCACACGCTACATCTGTCCAAGGTGACTATGGAAAGGCACCTGTTGTGCCTCAACAAGTCAATGTTAAATATAGTAACAACTTATCACTACAATAACTAAATTTCTCAAATGTTAAAGTTCATCTCATTAATTTTATTAATTAATGTATTGTGGCATGGTCATCGTGGGAAGTCACCCACTCTTAGTAGAATCAGAGCAGGATGATCGTGGGAAGTCACTGGCCACACAACAACATCAGGTAATTGTTAGTGCTAAAGTTCATCTCATTAATTTTATTCATTAATGTATTGTGGCATGGTCACCATGGGAAGTCACCCACTCATAGTAGATCGGAGCAGGGTGATTGTGGGAAGTCACCGGCCACACAACAACAACAGGTAACTGTTAGTGCTTAATAATAACTAAATTTGATTACAATATCTAATTTTTTTTTATGTTAAAATTATTTTAATTTCATTTATTGTTTGATGTTTTTAGTCTAGTACAATTGATTTGGACGATGAGGAGCTTGAGGATGAAATATTTTATTCCACTGACCCAATAGAAACTATCGCTAAGGCCTTGAAGAAGGAAAACATAGAATATCTAGCTTTGTTTCACAAAAGACCCTTGACACAGGAGGTCAGGGAAAGAATTGTAGAACTACAAAATCTAATAAATTTTTTGGGGGTAAGTGGCATCTTCACATATTTTTATCAGCTATGACAATTTCATATTTGCTTTTTTGTTTTATATTTTATATATGATATAATAAAGTAAATTTTTCCATTTGTAGGAGTTTTTAAACCCCATGCCCCGGTAACTTGTTGAGTCTGCAACTGCTATAGGGAGCAGTGATGGTCCGATGAAACAAAAAATTCGACAAAGCAAAGTACAAATGAGGCTTTTTGACCCTCCCGAGGTTCCCCTCGAATCCATTGATGAGCGCACTAATGTTGACCAACGTCACACGCCGGAGCATGATGAGTCGGAGCCTAGAACTCCACATTAGTCCAGAGATGAATGTACTGTAGATGGTGGGGAAACTATTCATGGAGCAACATGAATTAAAAGCACCCGATCACTAGATCTCACCTTTTTGGTGGATGACGCATGTGTTCCAATCAAGATTCAAAAGATTGTAGGTATTTGTTAATTAATTGATTCATTTTTATCATGAAATTGAAATGGACATTTGTTGAGATTATTATAAATTAATGGATAACACGTTTATGCAGGAAACAATGTTTTCTACAGAAACTTGAACGGAAAAGCATTGGAGTTGTTTGTCCCCACCATTCGCACACGGTGGAATACCCAAGATAGAGAAAAGAAATATGAATTGATAGGCCACATGGTAAAAATTTTCGACAATACGTTCAACAAGAAAGTGGTTACAAAGTTAGCCGGTGATAATTTAAAATATACCAGGGCCCAATATAGGGAGAAATTGCAATTAGACCTCAAGCATGAGCACCTTCCCATGGTTCTGAAGAAAGAGTGGAAGGCCCCGATAGAGGATGCAAAGAGATCTTATTTAAAAAACAAGGAAGACATCCACAACCTGGTAAAGCAAGGTACAACACATGTCATCTTCTTAGTGAAATATGCTCATTTATGTTTTTCTTTCTTGTTTTAAGTAACAATTCTGATATCTAACTTTTTTCAAAAATTCCATATATAAGATACCTGACACCTCCAAAGCAACCAAGGCTAGTAGGGAAAAACACGGACAACATAAACTAGACCAGGGTGACTATGGAAAACTAAAATCTGAAATCGTAAGAATTAAATGATTAACTGTGGTGAATATTTATTTAACAGTAGCGAAGAAATATTTGTTTTTGTTATTCATAATTTTAATGGTGTTATGCATTGCGGTTAAATATGTTCCAAACTTTTGCCATCGAGGAGGACCTAAATCTTGGTTTCAAGCATGGTTTTAAAAGTGTGATTGAATATCGGAGAAGCTTGGGGCAGAATCCAATCTCCCCAGCCACGCAAATGCAAGTAAATAAAATGAATAAGGAAACCGCAGTAGCATGCTTGTAAAGTCTCTTCATATTTTATTATATCACCCTTAACTAAGGGTTTATGTTTATTTTCAAGCAACAATGCAACCACAACAATGAATCTAGTGGTATTCAACAAACACCACTTCATACTAGGGAGCACATGTCCAATGATAGTGGGGAGCAGAGTACCCATTCCGATATGTATGCTTCATAATTAGAAATATTTACTGTGATTGTAGATATTTATTTCCTGACTTATACTTATATATTATCTTCTTTAAATGGAAGAGCATGTAGCTTAGGAGGGTGAACTGTGAGAGGAACAAAGTGGAGAAGAAATTAACGCACCAACTATCACAACTACATAGACAGGTAAAGAGAAATATTGTAATGTTAATCAAAATAATGAAATGAAATATTTATTTCAATTATATTTCAACATATCGATATGATCATTTTCGTTGTTGCAGTTCATGCCCTTGCACAGATACCTCAACGCCCTTCTCAGTGACGTACCAGAAGTATGGTACATGAGCGCATGGAAACACAAACAATAGAAGGACATGGCACATGAAATACAGTGTCAGAGGATGATTATGATACCCCAATCATCAATTTTATGAATGTAAAAAAACATAAATCAAAGAAAAACTAGATGTATAAATTCATGACTTGTATTTGGATGTTTATCAATGTTTCTAGTATGAAACATTGTTTATATGAATTACCGCATTATGCTTCAATATTTATATGTTCATATGTTTTGATGACTAGCCTAGTTATGCATGAATGTCTATATGTTTTGTATATAAACAAAATCATTTTTTGGGTAGGGGAATTGAGAGCGATGTGAGGGGGGAGGGGCCATATGAGCTTCCACCTTCATGTGATTGGCCCTATTTAGTAGAGAATAACCTATTCTCGAAACAAAGAGAATCTCATTAAGGTATGCGATCACTTACATTTTTTCTAGAGTATTTTACATAACTAAATGTTTGTTTATTTGCTTATATATGATTTAGTCATATAACGAATTTGTATTTTATGATTCATGCTGGTCTTGGTGATGGAAATGCATCTTGATGCAGGATCATCTCTCCAAGACAGCTATGCGCCAGCCAACCAACACATCAAGCGCGCATTCAATGGAGAGGAGAGGCGCAACCCTCTCACTTTCCAATTTCAAATTTGAATTTAATGTAATTAAATGATTGTAAGGCCGAAGAGCCAAGTCGTGCCTTTGAGCAGGCTGTAGTTAGTTTTGCCTTTAATGGCTGATAGATTGATGGGAATCTAGATCCAATTCGGATTAGATGGCCCATTCAATGTAATTCATTTGTAATTAATGAGAGTTGGTGAGGATGGAGGGAAGATCTCGAGGAGCCCCCTTTTGTAAAAAGATCGTTTGTATCTGTAGAAAGTTAGTCAGGGTAGAGTCTGTAAGTCTGTGGAGAAGAACAAAGAATAGAAGAGAGTAGAGGAAGCCATGACTATGTTGCAGTTCGAGCTTACATTGTAAAGAGGAATTTTATATTAATATAAACAGAGCAGGTTTTCCTGCATGTTGTTGTTCATGTATTTGTGAGTTCATGAATGAATGCATTTGTGTGTTTATGATATGTTGTAGATGTATGATTAGATTTGAATTTGCAGGGATAGATAGCTTTCACTATTTGTTCAAAGTTCTTTGATTCCAGGTCTGGGTTCTTTGAGGTTTCATGCAAGAGCGCATGGCAGAGTACTACGGTCTCTGAAAACCAGTGCACTTTTGAATTCTGTAGAATTTCAAACAAAGATGTGTCAGGAGGGCACACCAGAGGAAGTCACTGACTCAAGGAGGAAGCCTCAAGGTTGCTAAACACCTTGAAGGAAAAACTGTGCAGAGGAGAGCACAGAGAGGGAAGACATAATTTTTGAGAATTCTACGAGACTATGCCAAGAGGGAATTGAGAAAATGCATAGGATACATTGAGGATAACTCTATTTTGAGTTTGATAAGGAGACATAATCACTAAGGGTTCTATGGAAACTCTGCCAGGAGGGCATCGAGTGAGTGCAAGGAGTGCAATGAGAAGAACTCTCTTTCGAGTTCTGAGATAAGGGAAGTGTCTAAGAGAAGACATTCACAGGGTTGTTGAATACCCTGTAGGCTCTGCAAGGGGTGCATCGAGCAGAAGGACGCCAAGAGGGTGTCAGGAATTTCTTTCCAAGAAATGGTCTCGAATCTGAGTTATTCGAAATCTCAGCAACACAAGGAGTGTGCGAGAGTGGACTTGTTCTAAGTCCATAAGCTCAGAAGAGAAAGCGCAAGAAGAGCACGCACAGAGAAAACCTTTCGAGGTTTCTGAGTTGAAAAATATTGGGAGGGGAAGTGTTTCTATAATGCAAGAGATATCCAAAAGAATCGATCTCGTAGAGGAAGCAAAGGTTTCAGCCTTTGAAGCGTTCGAAATCTTCCAAGGCTTGGAGAGAGTGAATGCTCAGGAAGGAGCAACAGTAGTCGTTGGATCGATACTGAGAGGAGAAGATCTGGACCATTGGTTCTACATCCAGACAGTAGGAGGAGAGCGCACAAGGAGGATAGATCTGGACCATCAGATCTAGCACCAAGGACCGATAGTCGTTAGATCTAGGAGAAGTTGCGAGGGGTTTAATCCATGGGAAGCCACATAGAGGGTAGAACGGACGGTGGAGACACTTCATGGAGGAGTGCCAAGTTGCCATGAGCCGTCGGATCCAGGAAAGGTGCACGAGGTTTAAACCTCATAACAGCAGAAGGAACAGGACTCATCAAGTCTCGAAACATTAGGACCATCCATTTGAAGGACAGGTGGCAGAGATCTGTACCCATTTCACAAATTCGGGTATCGCGAGTTGGGAGGCAGAGTTCTTTGTTCTACGAACCCTTGAGTCACGAGATCGCAATTCGACTTGAACAGTCAATCGAGGAGGGAGGAGAGCCGTGAGATTTGGTGTCTCACTATATCATGTATCAGGGTCTCGGAAGGTGAAATAGTTGCACTTTGATCGCTAAAGTCATAAAGTGTCGAGTGTCGAGGGCTCATGCGAACACGTGGCACATCCATTAGGTGGGGACCACGTGGTTGACAGGTGGCGCAAACATATAGCGCATAGAAAAGTGGAAGTGGGTGACAGGTGGTGGATAGATGTCGCCTGGGAAGGAGTCAACCCCTTGTTGACTATTTCTTGTCGGGGACTTGCAAAGGAGGAGCATGAGGGCTCAACATTCCAACTTGCGAAGTTGCGAGTTGCGAGGGGCGCTAGATTGAGGCCCTAGCCGGTGGTTATGTGTGGAAGGTGCTAACAAGGGGGAGCCATACCCGTATCGCATTCTTGGGTATTGGTGTTTGGAGAAAGAGGAGTCGAGGGTCTTCGACCCACAAACTCCCGAGTTGCGAGAAAGTGCTTGCGCTAAGGCTCGATTGTGGTCGCATGGAGGTGCAAGGCTTGCGCTTGGAGTTAGGTTGCACAGGGCGGGTTTTCATGAAGGACCTGTGGATTGAATTTGTGAGGTTCCAATAGGGACCCGAGGGAGCCGATTCGGCTCGAGGTGAAGAAAGAACGATCCTGAGTGGATCTCGACCCGAGGTTCAAGGATTTGTGTCACATCTCATGGAAAAATCTTATCAAGTTGTATGGGCTAATGGATCTGGCAAAATAACAATGATAAGGTAAGGGTTTTGACATGTTTTTTAAAGTATAGAAATCAATGTAGAACTTATGGAGACATAGAAATGTAAAAATACAATTTTGATTATTGTTAAGATATTCATATTTTCTAGGAAATTACTAGCATCAAATTAATGTATGAGACCCCTATGTTTGTGGGATGCATAGAGTGTTTATTTTTCCTGCAAACAAGC
Source organism: Picea engelmannii (assembly GCA_009831015.1). NCBI lineage: Eukaryota > Viridiplantae > Streptophyta > Pinopsida > Pinales > Pinaceae > Picea > Picea engelmannii. Next base: position 1,634,416 of record ML777809.1, read on the forward strand.
GGGTCTCATACATCAATTTGGTGTCTCCCTAGGTTGTGACCTATCAATATATTTTTGAGATATAAGTAATTTTATAAGTTGATGTGCAATAATATATAAACACATAAATATATTTTGATTAACCGTTGAAATATTGCACCTACAAATCTACTTTTGCATGTTTCTAGGACCATTTATCTCCCTATGTATATTTTGATCCTTTTAGGGGCCAAAGGGTAATGCTTAACTTGATTTTTTCCTTTCCTCAAAAAATCTTCAATGCAGCTCTTGCCCCTCCAAGTGGGCCAAAACCCCCAATATCAACCAATAATAAATCTCCCAATGACGCCACTACATCCAATACTTTTTCAACAACGGGCCTTCAAATATGTATTATGTAAAGGAGCTCACAAGGTCAATTCAAAACCCAATGTACTTCATCGAGGGATACTTCATACACCAAGCGTTATGCCTCCTAAATTCTAATGTATGAAGTGTTCTTCATGTGTGGGAAACCCAAAAGTGTGCGATGAAGCCTACATTATAAGCTCACAAATGTGACTCCAAAACTCTCTTCAAAACCTCCACATGATACATTAATTTATGGTGAAGGTCAAGAATATATAAGATAATACATTTCCTTTTTCCTCTAGTCTTCTCCAATACTTGCCTCCCATATTTCCATTGTGACGCAAGTCTAGTGTACTACTGCCACATGTGTCTTGTTGCAGAAGGGTGCTCTGTCATTCCTTGTGTTATCACTCCAAGAAACTCCTTAGGGTTGTAAGCTAAGGAAGCTTGGTAACTTAGAAATAATGGTTTTTATGTGTTTGGGACAATGGGGTCTTTAATGATTTGTATAAGAAACAACTCATCTAAAGATACAGTGCTTTCAGTAAACAATAATCAGATCAAATAATTGAAAGAGAGGATGGAGAACACTATTCTTTATTTGCCAATACAAGTGAAAGTAGGGCTTAATACAAGACAGCAAGGAATCCTTTAATTTCAAGCCTATGAGCTCAATAAAGAGGTAACAGTCTTTATGAACTAAAATAAACTGAAACAAAGTACAGAAAATGAGGAATGGACAATTCTGATATTGAAAACGAAAGGAAACTGAACTTTATTTCTGCAAAAAGAGTCTATACAGTGGCATAAAATATCTCCCAGTTTGAACCCTTATCTCATATCAAAATTAGGCATTTATAGCCTCTTACAATTGGTTTTACAGATCCTAAAAACATGGATCTGTATTTAATAAAATCAATTCAAATCAAACTAAACAACTTGAAGATAAAGACTTAACAACTAAATTTAGCACTCGAATTGTCTTCATTCTCAAAAACTCGCCATCTGCATCCTTCAGCTCCTGGAATCTTTGATGTGATGCAATGTGGCAAAACACCTGTCTTGATAGTTGGATTTCTCCAACGTTCATGGTTGATATTTGAGGAAGTTTGTTTTACATGTGGCTTCCAAAATTCCCTCAAATCTCTGATGTTGAATCCTTTGTAAGCAATTTTCATTCCCCTAACACTCTGGAACTCCTTCATAACCTGTGAGAAATGACCTGTTCTGTTCTTGGCCTCAAAAGATGCTTTTCCATCTTTCAACAGCTAACCCGTTTAATATTTCGCTGGTTAGCTGGTGAAAGCGCTACCTTTCACCAGCTAACGGGTCATAAAATATTGCTTTGCGCTAGTGAAAGCCCTGACTGCGCCCAAAATGAGTTTTCACCTTCAAAATTTTGATTCCATCAAAACTCAGTGTGTCTCTGATTTCTCACCTTGCATATTAACAGCGACTTGAGCAAGTACCTTCAGATTTGGATGGGATTTTTGCCTTTGTTTTTGTTTCAATCTTCTTATCTACCTTTTAAGGCGTTTGGCAAGCCACCATAGACTATTGTACTCTTTGGTGAGTTTCTTCTTTCTTTTCTTCTCTTTAACACTTTCCCGAGCCAGTCTCTCAAACGCAGCATTGGTTTTTGCAAATTTATCAGACAACTTCTTATACCTTTCTTTGATTACCCATTCCAAAACCTCTTGCTGAGCGATGACCTCTTTCAGATGCTTGATTTTATGAGATTTCTTAGACTTAGAACTTCTTGATGTTTCTCCTTCCTCTGTATGAGTAAAAGTCTCATAGTTTTGTTCAAACTCAATTGACTGCTCAGAACTCTTAGTGACAGGGCATTGATCTTGTTGCTCTGATTCTGAGTCTGTATAGGGAAAGTTTAATATATTGGTTCTCTTCTCTGTAGGATGCTCTGTGGGATGTTCTGTAGTGGTCTCAAAGCTTAACCTTTTCTTCGACCTGTGAGGCTTTACTCCAGATATTCTGTCTTCTGGAGGTCCTGGAAGGGTCCTCCTCTTCCTTGAACTACTTTGAGGAGTCAACTGTTTCTTTGAACCTTTCCCCTGTTCATTTGCAGGCTGAGTCTGTGTTTCAAAACCCTCCCAAAATAAGAAATGCTGCCAGCTCCTTCCCTGCTATTTTAATTCCTCCAGAATGATCAATTTAATGAGGCCGAAGTGGCACAGTGTATTCTTCATGCTTAGGGGTTGAGTCCTGATTTTCTTGCAGACCTTAGTTAAACTCTTATGTAAAAAAAAGGGAAAATTGAGGAGAGTCTTGCCTGTGAAATGGTCCAGGAGCTTAAAATGATACATCATGAGTTTGTCATACCTGCCCTCTGAGGTAATGTAGAGTTGGATTCCCTTAAACAGCTCTTGCCACTCCTCTTCTAGATAGGAAACCAGCATGCCCTTCTTCCATGCGTTGTGCTTGAACTCTTCCTTTAAATAAGCTCTGAAATTCAAGTTTTTGGTGGCAGTGGTTTTGAACCAACTCTGGCCCGATCTTGGTAGGCTGGTTGCTGCAGCAATGGAAGCTTCATCTACTATGATTTCCAAGGCCCCAACACGAGCCTTATTCCCATCGAAAGTTTTGGCAAAAGCTTCTGCTGTTGACTAGTGGCAACCATTTTGCAACCTCTCAACAAATTCAATACACCCTGCGTTTGAAAAATGTTTCTGGACTTCGGGATGTGTCTGTAAAAAAGATAGGCTGTCCAGCTGTTTTCTGAGTAGGGAACCACTGCGTCTCCTCACCATTCTGTATCTTGAAAACCCCAACAATTTTATATATCAACCCCTGCAACTGTTGTTCGAGCTGAGGTTTTGCGTTGTTGAAAGCACTCGAGAGTCGGCTCTGTTTTATAACATTTGAAACTTTAACAAACCTTCGTGAACAATGTGTGATATGGAAGCAATGTTCTGATTTGATGTTGTCAGCCTGACAGTATAGCCTCTGTACCTGAGTTGCTGGATTCGAAATTACCATTCCCGACGCCATGAGTGTGCAACATGCATCACTGAGAAAGATCTGCATCGTAATCCTATTTTGATGTGCAAAACTGAGTCTCCATCATTACCCACTTTAATCAACGCATGATTTGTATTTGCATGACGTGGGATGATTGTATCATCATTAACTTTTAGAAACGTGGATAACACGCACGTGATTCCCACTTTCTCCAGCTAACAGCCCGTGGAAAATGCCCCTTAGTTGTTGATACTTACCGCTTTCACCAGCTAATGATCCTATGGAAAACCCCCTTTAGCTGTTGAAAGTCATCACTTTCACCAACGCACGATCCCGTAAGAACTTCTCCGTAGCTGTGGAAAGTATTCACTTTCACCAGCACACGATCCCGTAAGAACTGCTCCGTAGCTGTGGAAAGTCTTCACTTTCACCAGCGCACAACCCGCGACAATGCTTCTTTGGATATTTTGAAATTCAACACTTTCACCAGCGCACCGACCTATGAGAGACACTCCTTAGCTGTTGCAAGTCGCTGCTTTCATCAGCTAACACTCATCTTTTGGACACACGTTAGTTGTTGAAATCAAATTATGAAAATTTTGAAAAGAAGACTTTTATGGGTCATCTTATTTCTAAGACCAAAAACCAAAACCTAAGTTTTGCAACTAGAAAAACTCAAAAATGAATTGAGGATACTACCAATAGCCATGCTATCCATCACAAAATGTGACCAAAGGGATGGGTACATTTTGGGAGCTAACACCTTGCTTCTTAAGTCTGCTCCAATGATGCACTACGAGTGAGATGATTCATGTGTTGAGGAGATGCCATGGTAGATCATTGTTGGAAAAGCATGTTTAGGAACATATACCCCTCGTACGTGTTCAAAAAATGCCCGATACTTCTGAAAGAACCCTAATCGAGATGTTGATTACACTTGAGGAGGCTAAAACTATTCCAGATTGAGAAAGAGAATACACTCAAGTCAAAATTCATGCCCAATACAGGGTCACTTACTTATTAAGAAAAGAGAATCATGAAGAGAAACAAAAATGAATTTCTTCATATCCCCTGTATGTGTCCCTTACATGGCTACAAAGTGATGCATTATGGTTTGAAACAAAACATTGACTGCTTGAAATTATAAACAACTTCATGACTACAGTCAATGTTGTGTTCATAAATTGAGTTGGAGAGGCCTAGCGTTCCAAGGATAAAGCCCATAAATACTCCATAAATAATCAAGCATTCAAGATGAGGTGAGGAAAATAAGTCTCCATGCATACATCTATGGTAGAGAGATGAATGTTTGATCAATCATGACAACAACCTGACAACTTTCATAAATTTCCAATGAAAACTTAGTGAAAATGTCATCCTAGTCTCAATGCTCCATAAAAGCTATATTGTTTTTTCCATGGCACAATCCTACATACTTCAACACCAGTTCATTTCATGCATGTTTTCAATAGGTAGAAAGTGGCAACCTGAATCTTCAAAAAATCCTTGATTGCACCAAAGACACAATGGAAAATAAGAGACTGAAATATACTCTCAAAGTGTCTATTATGAGTGTGCTTAGGTCTAAACCAGTGATTTTGTAGGTGACATTCATTCCCAGCTATCATAAAATATCAAAATCTAGAAAGAGAAAGTTCATAAAAATGAATGTAAAATGATGTGTATGTTGCTTATAAGCCTCAAAGATAGCAGAGATACCAAGGATGTTTTGTTTATCTCAAACATGATGGTCCAAGCCTCATTTGTTTCTAACCTTAACTCTGTTCATAATGCATCACCAAATTCATATCTTAGGTTGTTGTTTTGGTGCAGGTGTTGGAGGAGTATCACTGCTTGTACAATCTGCCCAACAATCCAACCATAAGCTACCATAAATAAGTTAATTGTTTCACCCTTCAATATACCCTCTAGTTTGCTAAGAATATGCCTTAATTTAGGGAAATCCTGGTTTATCATCCATCCAGTCCAGGGCACCACAATTTTGTTGAGAATATCATTTTGGAGGGCCAAAAAAAGATGGCGGAGATGTTGGTTATAATCTGTCTGTTAATATTATGGTAGTTGCGGGAGGTATTTACCTCCATGTGTGAACCTGACAAGAATAGAAGACTCCAGAAAGAAAGAGAAAACCCTAATGAGTTGGCTAATAACCCTAGAAGTCTTGTTGGCTCAAGAAGATAATTTATATTAGGTTATTAGCCTACAAGAGAAGAAGTCGGCCATAAATAATAATAATATACTGAACAGACACTATCTAGAAGGAGTAGTCGGCCCCAACAAATCCGACAAAACCAGTATAAATACAAGGTGCCAATTCTCATTTGATACATCTCAGAATGGAAGTTCCCAGTTGGTGCACACTACAGTTCCCAGTTGGTGCGCACTGCAGTTCCCAGTTTGGTGCGCACATGTGGAGGAGGGTTGCAGGTGTAGCTGCAGCAACAACTAGTTTTCAGTATTGGCTTGGACTATCTCTTGGCTAGGGTTTGGACTATCTGATCAACTATTGTTGGTGCGCTATCCTTGGAGGAAGATGTGCTACACCTTGTTTGGCTATCTATCCTAGGGTTTTCTTCCAGAGTAATTCTCATTCAAGGTTAAGGTGCTCGTAGGGTGGCTTAGGCCTATGGTTGGGTGACGAGGGTATCGTCAATGGTAAAATTAGCACAGAATATTCTATATTCTAATAGGTTATGGGACCACACCTCCTTCATTCAGTCTAAACGTTGGAAGGAAACATAGCCTCTAGGATATTGAGATCGTTGAGGAATTGTCGCTATGGTTACTAGCAGAAGCAGCCCCCAAGACACTGTCGCTAGGGTTACTAGCAGGAGCAGTTGCAGAAACCCTAAACCTCTTGTTGAAGCACCTTAAGTGAATAGATTGACCTAATCTCCAGACAGATTAGTGTGCCCTAGCCTAGCACATCTCTTGATACTCTCAGCAATCCAAGACGTGAAGTTTGAATTTTTGGTCAAATCTAGGGTTTGACCAAGTCAAGTAGCCATGACTAACTCTATGAAGTCTGAGAACAAGTTAACTTCAGAGCGTGGAAGACAAGGATTGACCTCATCCTTGCCAAGAATAAAGTACTGGATATCATGAAAGGAAAGACCGTGAAGCCAGAGTTTGAAGAAGGAGAAGAAAAGGAACCACAGAACGTTGCATCTATGGAGACGTTTAAATATGTTAACATCAATTCCATGAGTATCATAGTGGATTCCATAAAATACCACTTGATACCCTACATCTCTCATCTTGACTAATCTAAGAATATGTACGATGCCCTAACAAATCTCTTCTCAGTCAGAAACATTGGACAAGTTATGAGTCTAAAGAATGAGGTCCGTGACATGAAGATGAATGATGACGACATCATAACATCATACTTTGTAAGGTTCTTCCAGTTAAGATATCAACTACATGCTATTGAAGAGATCACTTCAGAGAAGGAATTGGTGAACATAGTACTCAATGGTCTTCCCAAGACATGGGATGCATTTTTTGCAAGCATGAACACAAGGAAGGAGTACCCGACATTTGAAGAACTTTGGACTTGCTGTGCTCAAGAAGAATCAAGGATCAATGCAAAAGAGAAACCCCAAAAGAAGTACAATGATCAAGCCTTCACAACAAGATTCAAGAACTTCGGGAACAAAAGGAAGTTTGGTTCAAAGAGGAAGCCAAATCAAGAGAAAGACATTTCAAAAGTACAATGCTTCAACAGTCAAAAGTACGGTCACTACAAGAATCAATGTCTCGAGCTAAAGAAAAGGAAGGAGAAACATGAAGCATTGATTGACGAAGAAAAGGAACCTACAAAGAAGACTAAGCAGGATGGAAGAGACTTCTTCTAAAAAGGTAACAACACTCTTCTTATTTCTTGTACATATCTTGTTTGGATCGTCTCTGTACATATCTTGTATATCTATCTCTTGGAAGATAATGTGTTCCAAGAAGAACTATACCTAGGGAAGAACAAACAAGATGAAAATGGATATTATTAGATAATACACATGAAAGGATGAAATACAAATCATGTGGAAGCTATTGCAGGTTAATCCAAATCAATCATGAATAGACTTAGAAGAAGCAAAGACAGAAAGAAGTCGACAATCGAGAGGAAATTGGAAAAAGACTTATGACGTTTTGTAGAAGACAACAAGGCGAAAGCGTGGATTCTGTTAGACAAGAAATCCAATTATATATTGTAGAAGAAAATAAGGATGCAGATGAAAGCATGGACTCTATTAGATGGAGGGATCCGATTATATGCACTCTTACATGAAGCAAGGGTTAGGAGGGAGCTAATCCTATGATCCATTGAAGATGATGATATATATATATATATACATGGTAGCAGCCATGAAAGACAGTACATGTTCAGTTCAACCATAGAAGAAGACTTCTTTGAAAAGGAAAGCCTTAAAGTATTCCTAGTTGTACATCTAGATCCGTGTCCTATGATGAAAGGAAGAAGTGGAATATCTAGAGCATGGAATCTATAAGAAACTCCATGGCCCCAAAAGCTAAAGAAAAACATGAAGAAGAACATGAAGATTCCAAGAAAGAAAGAAAATCCAGAACAACCAGTCATAATATCAAGAATCAAAAGATTACCAGCCTGATATGAACTCACCAAAAGCAATCAAGCAGAAGAACTGAAAGTCATGATAAAGAAAAAGTGTATGGAAGACTTATGAACTAAAGCATTGGGAGATCTAGAACTAGAGGTTCTCCCAGATGGAGGGAGAAGACTGACGCAGATCCCCGAACCTCGGGCCAAGATCCGCTCAGGGTTGTTCTTTCTTCACCTTGAGCCAAATCGGCTCCCTCGGGTCCCTATTGGAACCTTGCAAATTCGATCCACAGGTCCTTCATGAAAACTCGCCCTGCACAACCTAACGCCAGGTGTGAACCTTGCACCTCCATGCGAACATAACCGAGCCTTAGCGCAAGCACTTTCTCGCAACTCGGGAGTTTGTGGGTCGAAGAACCTCGAATCCTCTTTCTCCAAATGCTGATACCCAAGAATGCGATACGGGTATGGATCCCCCTTTTTAGAGCCTTCCACACATAACCACTGGCTAGGGCCTCAATCTAGCGCCCCTCACAACTCACGACTTTGCAAGTTGGAATGTTGAGCCCTCGTGCTCCTCCTTTGCGAGTCCCCAACAAGAAATAGTCAACAAGGGGTTGACTCCTTCCCAGGTGACGTGTGCCCACCACCTGTCACCTGCTTCCACTTTTATGTGCGCTATATATTCATGCCACCTATCAACCACGCGGTCCCCACCTAACGGACGTGCCACATGTTCACACGATCCCTCAGCGCTCGACACTTCACGACTTTAGCGATCAAGGTGCAACTATTTCACCTTCTGAGACCCTGATACACGATATAGAGAGATGCCAAATCTCACGACTCTCCTCCCTCCTCAATTGATGGTTCAGGTCAAATCACGATCTCGTGACTCATGGGTTTGTAGCACAAAGAACTCTGCCTCCTAGCTCGTGATACCCGAATTCGCGAAATGGGTACAGATCTCTGCCATCTGTCCTTCAACTGGATGGTCTTGATGTTTCGGGACTTGATGAGTCTTGTTCGTTCTGCTGTTATGAGGTTTAAACCTCAGGCACCTTTCCTGGATCCGATGGCTCACGACATCTCGACACTCCTCCACGAAGTGTCTCCACTGTCCGTTCTACCCTCTATGCGGCTTCCCAGGGATTAAACTTCTCACAACTTCTCCCATATCTGACAACTATCGGTCCTTGGTGCTAGATCTGATGGTCGAGATCTATCCTCCTTACACGCTCTCCTCCTGCTGCCTAGACATAGATCCAATGGTCCATATATTCTCCTCTCAGCACCGATCCAATGACTACTATTTCTCCTTCTTGATCACGTGCTCTCTCTGAGCCTTGGAAGATTTCAAATGCTTCAAAGGCTGAAACCTTTTCTTCCTCTACGAGTTTGATTCCTTTGGATATCACCTACATTATAAAAATGCTTCCCCTCCTGAGCTTTGTCAACTCATAAACCTCGAAAGGTTTTCTTTGTGCGTGCTCTTCTTGTGCTTTCTCTTCTGAGCTTATGGACTTAGAACAATTCCACTTTCGCACACTCCTTGTGCTGCTGAGATTTCGAATAACTCAAATTCAAGACCATTTCTTGGAAAGAAATGCCTCACACCATCTTGGTGTCCTTCTGCTCGATACACCCCTTGTAGAGCCTACATGGTATTCAAAAACCCTGTGAATGTCTTCTCTTAGACACTTCCCTTATCTCAGAACTTGAAAGAGAGTTCTTCTCGTTGCACTTCTTGAACTTGCTCGATGCCCTCCTGGCAGAGTTTCCACAGAACCCTCAATAATTATGTCTCCTTATCGAACTCAAAATAGAGTTCTCCTCAATGCATCCTGTGCATTTTCTCAATGCCCTCTTGGCAGAGTCTCACAAAATTCTTAGAAATTTTGTCTTCCCTCTCTGTGCTCTCCTCTGCACAGTTTTTCCTTCAAGGTGTTCAAAAACCTCGAGGCTTCCTCCTTGAGTCAATGACTTCCTCTGGTGCGTCCTCCTGGCATGTCTTTGTCTGAAATTCCGTAGAATTCAGAAGTGCACTCCTTGCACTGGTTTTCAGAGACCATAATACTCTGCCATGCGCTCTTGCATGAAACCTCAAAGAACCCAGACCTGGAATCAAAGAACTCTGAACAGATAGTGAAAGCTATCTATCCCTGCAAATGCACATATAATCATACATCTACAACATATCATAAACACACAAAGTAATTCATTCATGAACTCACAAATACATGAACAACAACATGCAGGAAAACCTGGTCTGTTTATATTAATATAAAATTCCTCTTTACAATGTAAGCTCGGATTGCAACAGAGTCACGACTTCCTCTACTCTCTCCTATTCTTTGTTCTTCTCCACAGACTTACAGACTCTACCCTGACTAACTACATACATATACAAATGATCTTTTTACAAAAGGGGGCTCCTCGAGATCTTCCCTCCATCCTCACCAACTCTCATTAATTACAAATGAATTACATTGAATGGGCCATCTAATCCGAATTGGATCAAGATCCCCATCAATTTGTCAGCCATTAAAGACGACACTAACTACAGCCTGTTCAAAGGCACGGCTTGGCTCTTCGGTCTTACAATCATTTAATTACATTAAATTCAAATTTGAAATTGGAAAGTGAGAGGGTTGTGCCTCTCCTCTCCATTGAATGTGCACTTGATGTGTTGGCTGGTTGGCGTGTAGATGGCTTGGAGTGATGCTCCTGCATCATACTCCTTTGTTGTGAAAAGTTCATGAGCTCCTACTCATGAGATTCCCAGCACGGCTGTCGAAATCCACCTAGATCCCAAACAGTTCTCTGGAGCTGTCCATCTGCTCCCTCGCTTCATTGTTGTTGATGCATCTGTTGCCCTGCTACTATGGCAGGTTCTTCTCTGCAAAGCTTCCGTTTGCTAACTGCTTCTGCTATTCTGATCATCAGCCTTCTGATCTCCTCAATTATCTTGTTTAGCTGCTCCCATGGCTGGCTCTCATTTTGCAGTCTGCTCCACTGCACTTCTTCCTTGCAAATGGGTAGATCAACTAGATCTCCCATGCCATTTTCTTCCCCTGTGGCCTTAGCTTTCCACCGTGCTACAAAATTCAGTTCTGTAGTCTTATCACTGAGTCTCTTCTCAGCTTCCCCTTCTGACATCTTTGCTTCTGTCCACTCTCCTGCTGGTGCATCTCCAGTTTCCTCCAGCTACTTCCCATAATGGAGTTTTTTTTCATTTACTGTTGCATGCCTCGACATTACAATCATCATCATTTCATCTCCCTGGCTAAAAATTCTGAGTGATTCCTCGGAATGCTCCTCTTCTATCATCTGCATGACTGTCTCCTCATGGAAGTCATCTACTAGCTCTGGTTGTTTCAACCAATCCTCCAGCATCTCCAACTCCATCTCCCATGGAGTGAGCATCTTAGCTGCATGCTCTTCTTTTGCTACAACTTCCAGTGCTGTAGTTATCCCCTATTCGGCCTCTTGACTGAAAATTTCAAGAATTTCTGCTTAATGCTCTTCTTCTGCTGGGGCAGATTTTGATGTCTGCTCTAATTCTTCTTCTTCTTTGACAGTCTCTGTTGGTTGTCCTTCTGTTGCTATACCCGCAACACAATTTTTTGCCTCAGTTGGGCGATGTGGCAGGAATACCTCTATTTCCCCAATCATCAAAATGATTTTTTGATCTTCCTCTATCAACTCTCCTCACTGATATGAACTCACCTATGAGTTCATGAGACTCTCAAATAGTCTCATCTTCTCTCCCTTTCCCACCTGACAATATGGGATTTCCTCTCTACCTTCCTGGAAGTCTATGAGATCCTCCAACGATCTCATCTCATTTCCCACCTGGCAACTTGAAAGTTCCTCGCTACTCATCTGGTAGTCTCTGAGATCGTCCAACGATCCCTTCTCATTGCCCATCTAGGAATCTGAACTTTCTTCATTGCCTTCCTGGCAGTTCACGAGATCTTCCAGTGGTCTTTTCTCCTCATCATCACTGAGGTTTCTCCCATCTTCTGGCTTACAGATGTGAACCATTTCCTCTTCATCTCTGAGGCTTTCCACATACCTTAGCCATTCCCTCAACAATGTTTGCTACCTCCTATCAACAATTTCTTGATTGGCCACTTTGCTTTCCTTCTGAGAGACCATTCATACACCCAATGTGTCCTTGCATCCTACTGCATCTTCAATGCAAGCTGATCCATTCTCGCTCTTATCTTAGCGAGTTCTTTGTCAATCTCTACTTTACCCATCTGCTGGTGGTCTCCTCTTCCACCATGCTCATGGTCTTCAGAAGCCATTTTCGACCTTCTGTCCACCCTCCTCGCAAACCTGCTGCTGTCACTCTGCAACCGTGAGTGCTTCCAGCCTTTCCTTACAGTCGACCTGACTGTCTATTTATTGTTTCATCCTGCAACAATCTCTTCAATCCTCTTTATCTGAAATATACAAACAAAGCCCTGATCTGATACCAAAACTGATGCAGATCCTTGAACCTCAGGCCGAGATCTGCTCAGGATCATTCTTTCTTCACCTCGAGCCGAATCGGCTCCCTCGGGTCCCTATTGGAACCTTGTGAATTTGATTCACAGGTCCTTCATGAAAACCCTCCCTGCACAACCTAACACAAGGTGTGAGCCTTGCACCTCCATGCGACCACAACCAGGCCTTAGCGCAAGCACTTTCTTGCAACTTGGGAGTTCATGGGTTGAGGACCCTCGATTCCTCTTTCTCCAAATGCCGATACTCGAGAATGCGATACAGGTATGGCTCCCCCTTGTTAGTGCCTTCCATACATAACCACCAGCTAGGGCCTCAATCTAGCGCCCCTTGCAACTCGCGACTTCGCAAGTTGGAATGCTGAGTCCTTGTGCTCCTCCTTTGTGAGTCCCTGACAAGCAATAGTCAACAAGAGGTTGAATCCTTCCCAAGCAACATCTTGATGCAGGAGCATCTCTCCATGCAGCCATCCATCCAACCACGTCAGAGTGCACGCATTCAAAGGATGAAGGGAGGCGCAGCCTCATTTATATTTGTATTGAATGTAATAAAATGGTTTAGGCTGGTGAGCCATAGGAAGCCGTGCTTATACAGGCGGTGTTTAGGATCGACCTTTATGGTAGATCTGGCTGAGATCTAGTTCTGGATAGAAGACTAGATAGCCCATTTATTGTAATTGATTGTAAATTAATTAGAGTTGGTAAATCCTGGAGGGAAGAGCTAAGAGCACCTCAGGTAAAAGAGATAGGGAGATATCATTTTGAGTAGTGGAGAGGTACATGTAGATAGAATGCATGTAGAGCTGAGGAGAGGTCGGGAACACCTTGTAAAATATACAGGCATTTTCCATTATTAATACAGAGTAGTTTTTCCTGCACTAGTCTGTCATTATATGCATGTCTGTATGTGTATGTTCATTATATGCTGCAATTGTGTATTGTTATCATGCATTTGCAGGGGGTTGGTTTGATTTCAGGATTGGGAGGTCTTTGAGGGTTCATGCCATGAGGGCGTGACAGAGT